>JAYDZK010000066.1:8206970-8238150 GCA_034509185.1 Euphonia xanthogaster | reverse complement strand
GGGATGGGATGGGATGGGATGGGATGGGATGGGATGGGATGGGATGGGATGGGATGGGATGGGATGGGATGGGATAGATGGGATAATGGGATGGGATGGGATGGGATGGATGGGATGGATCCTGCAAGAATTCCACATCCAAGTGTGTTTAACCTCCAGGAACACTCAGTCACTGTCCATGTCTGAAGCAAATACACCCATGCCATTCTCATCTCTAAAATCCTTTATTCTCATGCTGCTCCCCTCACTGCCATCCTCCTCGGGATTGCTGCTATTATGGGATTCCTCACTGGGTTGATGCTTGGCCAATGTTTGACTTCTCTTTTTTTGTCTCCTGTGAAAACCATCTGAAACTAAGCAGAAACTAACCTTGATTTATTTCTTTAATAAACAAAATTAAGATGCTGCATGTTAATAAAAATGAAAAGTATTCCCTAGTTGTTGGGTTTTTTTAAAGTTTCCAAAAACAGTCCCATATCTCTGTCAAAGTTAATGTAACCAGAATTTCCATGGGAATTTCTGTCAGTCTGGGGAAACTGGAACTGGCTAATGTAAATAACTACAGCCCATCCTCCCACTGCTGTCTGCATCACCTTGTGAGAAAGAAAATCCAGAAAGGAGAGTGTCATCATGGGGGTTTTGTGGATTACAACTCGGATGGGATAACAAAATTTCACAGGAACATTCTGTCAAAGCCAGGCAGAAATTATTACAATGACAAATCATGACTTGACTTTCATGGGACTCCGTGCAAAACCCTTTTATTTCTTGGCACGAATTCCAAAATCACCTAAAGACACTCTAAGAACAGATCATTATTTTATGATTTTATGAGTAGCTTTCTACATGGGCAAATAGTTTTACAGGCTGACATTTCTGTTTCTTTTAATAAGCCTAAGCATGTAAAATATGTATTTAAGGAGTACCTGGCCTGTATGTTTTGGCTGAGGTAGGACTGAGAATTAACTCCCAACTGCCTCTAAAATCCCCAAACACTCAAAAAAACACCCTGGATAACAAAACCCCCCTGTAGCTTCCTGCACATTCCATTTTACTGGGGTAGAAACTTCACAGCACAGCAACTCATTAATATTAGCTGTTAAATATTAGTTCATATGATATAAAATGAGCTCCTATTTTATGTGGGGAATATTTCTTCCAAATGATTCCAGATGGGCTTCACAATGAAACAGTGCCTGTGGAAGGACACAAACCACAGGCAGGCTGAGAGCACAGCGCTGCAAATGTTGGACATTTGCAGATTTTGGAGGAAATCACCACGTGTGTGGTCACAGGAGGGAGATCACATCCTGCCACTGGAACTGTTCCTCCACCAGGGCCTGAGAAATCCTGGGACAGCACAGAGCAGGAGCATCCTCCCCCTGGAAAGGCACTGGGAGTTCAGAGGGGTTCCTGTGGATGCACTGCATCTGACATGGATACCATAACATATCCATATTTATATCCATATAGATTGGAATGTCTGGGGCTGGCAGTGCAGACAATGGGGCATTGAGAGTCAGGCAGCAAAGGCAGCTGTGCCAGGGCTGAAGGGTTACAGGCACGGTGATTTAGGGAAGAGTCCTGTCAGCCTTGGCAGGAAGCTGACATTGCCTTGGACCTTAATTTAATAATGCAATAAATCAGCCCAGCATCAAGAAATGCTGGGTGCAGTTCTGGGCCCTCCGTTTGGGGAGGATGCTGAGATGCTTGAGCACATCCAGAGGAGGCAGCGAGGCTGGAGAGGGGCTGGGAACACAAACCCTGGGAGGAACCCCTGAGGGAGCTGGGGGTGCTCAGCCTGGAGAAAAGGAGGCTCAGGGGTGCCCCCATCCCTCTGCAGCTCCTGAAAGGAGCCTGTGCTCAGCTGGGGCTGGGCTCTTTCTGCAGCAGCACTGACAGAACCAGAGCACACAGCCTCAAGCTGTGCCAAGGGAAATACAGGTTGGATATTAGGAAAGTGTTTTTCACTGAATGAATAATAAAGCACTGGGATGCTCTTCCCGGGGAGGTGGAAGAATCACCATCTCTGGATGTGTTTAAAAAAAGACTGGACACGGCACTTGGTGCTACAGCCTGGCTGAGGTGTCAGGGCACAGGCTGGACTCGATGACCTTGGAGGTCTCTTCCAACCTCATCATTCTGTGATTCTGTGAGCAACTGAATGCTGTGATTTAGAGCACTGAATCAGCCGAGGCAGCAGGGAATTCTCTGTTCGCGGTGCCATTCCCAGCGCAGGGAGGGCAGAGCCGGGGTGGCTGCGCAGGGGCTGCAGCCCGCAGGGCACGGGGAGCTCGGCTGGAGCGCTCCGGGGAGCGCAGTCCGCCCTGAGCACTGCCAGCAACGGGATCGGCGGGGCTTTCAGCGCAGCCCCGCGTCTCGAGGCAGGATCAGCTTCATTTGTGCTGTTCCTGGGTGTTTGTTTAGCCTGTGAAAAGCCCCGGTGATGGACACGGTACAGTGCTCAGCGCTGCCCTCGCTCACAGGTACGACGTTGTTTTGCTCCTCCCGTATTCCAGTGGTCCTGCAGGATGATGCAGGTCTGTTCTGTGCCCTTTACCACTTCTAGACTGGCTGGTTTCAGCCCTGTGCTGTTGTATCGAGACACGGATTCTTACACTGCGCCTCTCCCCGTGGCTCCTGACAGCAGTGTGACATTCCTGACCCCCTGGTGACCTCGAGGGCTGCAGCTCAGAGCCTGTCACCGGGGTGCTGCCTGCTCGTCTGCTGCCTCCTCATCAGCAGGGACATGCAGACACAGCTGAGGGTGTCTGCACAATTATTGATAGGAGAAATTGATAGATAAAAGAAACGTGGTGTGACTCATCCAAAGCTCGTCCTTCAGACAGCAAGTTCTGGCTGCAGCTTGATCTGGGCTTATCAGGAGCGGGAGCAGATAATGGGGTGAAGAAACAGGAGCATGAGTGAGTTAATTGAGGGGCTGGCCATGGGTTCTCTCCAAGGCTGCACACTGATAAAGAAATGTGAGTGGCCTGTAGCTCCTCGTGTTTTGTCTGCTTCTCCCTGCAGGGAACGTCTCATAGTAAATGAGTCTGCACAAAGAGAAAATCCAGATATAGCTAGCAGAGATAAACCCGCTTTCATTCAAGCAAGACTTGGTTTGACCAATTTAGAAGGAATTTTGAATCAGAGTGACATCTGTGATGCTGGGTCGCTTTCATTTTGTTGCCTGGAATATTTTAATTTGGGTATTTCAATGGCAGAGCTCTGAGAATGAACCTGAAATTACCAGAGCATCTCTGTGCTTTGGTGACAGGAACACATCAGGCCCCTCTGAGGTTCGGCTTCAATGCTTTTTATGCAAATCAACATCAAAACAAATTAAAAGTCCTGAGCTGGTGTATCAAGCGCACCTCTGTAGGCAATAACTGTAAGAACACAAGCTGAGTGTTCTCATGTTTTGTGCAATAATTCCTGTCTGGCCTTGTAATCACAATTGCCTGCCCTTTGGCTCACCATAAAAACCAGGAATGAGATAATAAATACCTCCTAAGAAAGACATATCATCACAGCTTTTCATCAGGGAATTCCCTGATCTCTGCTGAGAATCAGAATTCTCTGCTGAGACTCTGGAGCCAAATTGTCTCGATCCACTTTGTGTGACAGTGGCATGATAAAAGCATCATACAGTCAACCTAGGACACCAGGGTAACCTCGAACAGGAGCAGGTGTGTCATGGGTGAAGGTGTGACCATGGGTCTGACAAGCAGGGCTCAAGCTGTAGAAAAAGAGATACCAGGTCCTAAATAGTGAAAATGCCCTGTATTTTATTCAGTGCTTTTATTTTATAGCTGAACAAGCCCGTGCTGCCGAGCTGGCTCTGAGCTGCGGGATCAGCCTCACCCGGCGGGACAGCGGAGCCTCGTCCCGGGCGGCCGCCGAGCCACGGGCCACGGTGTCCCGGAACCAAATGAGCAGAACATCGTCCCCGCATCCACACCGCTAACTGATCATCTCCGCGTGTGCCTCCTGCCGCTGCTCACGGAGGAGCTCATCGCTCGCTCCAAAAGCTTCTCTCGCTTTGGTCACGCTAAAGCCGCCGGCGGCGCGTGATTTGTCCCGGGAGGGACAGCCCCGCATCCCGGCGGGGACAGCCCCGCATCCCGGGAGGGACATCCGCGCATCCCGGCAGGGACATCCGCGCATCCCGGCGGGGACAGCTCCGCATCCCGGCGGAGACAGCCCCCCAGCGGAGCCGGGAGCACATACCCTGTCCTTCCCTGCCGGGAGCATTCCTCGCTCGGGGCCGACAGCCGGGGCCGGGACACCGCGGCCCCACCTCTGCCAGGGCGGGACACCCGAGCAGGACCGGGGCCGCACGGATGGAGCGGGACCGAAACCTCCCCTGGACCGGGGATGGCGCGAGACCGGGGTGAAGCAGGACCGGAACGCCCCGGCAGGGACCGGATCTCCCTCTGGACTAGGACGAAGCGGGACCGAACCCCCTTGCGGGAACGGAGCGGGACCGGGGATGGAGCGGAACCGGGGACGGAGCGGGACGGGGGATAGACCGGAACCGGGAATAGAGAGGACCGATGGGCGGGGATGGAGCGGGACCGGGAATAGAGCGGGACCGATGGGCGGGGATGGAGCGGGACCGGGAATAGAGCGGGACCGATGGGCGGGGATGGAGCGGGACGGGAATAGAGCGGGACCGGGAATAGAGCGGGACCGATGGGCGGGGCTGGAGCGGGGGCAGGGCGGGGCGGGGCCTCCCCGCGCCGGCAGGGGGCGCTGCGGCGCGGGCTCCGCACGGTGATGGCGGCCGGGCTGGATGGCGGAGCTGGGCTGCAGCAGGAGCTCGGCAGCTGGAGCTGGCACTGCCTGCTGTCTGGGCAGGCCGGGACTGTGGGCCACGGTGTACCAAAAACCCAGAGCAATGGTGGAAAGAACGGCAGAGGCTGGGCAGCAGCAGCCCAGCTCCTGAACAGGCTCAGGGATCCTGGCTTTCCCCCGAGGCCCCCAGCAGCTGGTGAGGATCCCTTTTTAGTGAGGCAGGGCGCTGGTGAGGTGCAACAGCCGCTCCTCTGAGCAGAGCTGCGCTCACGGTAGAGGAAAGGCAGCAGACAGAACCCTGCAGTGGTGGGAACTCTCCCCTCAGTGACCACAGCCTGTCTCCCCTATGGATGCTGAGAGAACAAGAGCCAGCAGCTGCCCCAGCCACTTTTTTCCCAGCCCAGTTCTCCCAGTATCTGTGAAGGAAATAAACTCTCAGGTAAGAGTGCAGCAAGGTGCCCTTCTCCCCTGAGTTTGGCAACTTATTTTGTCTCTCCTAGGTACCCAGTCATTATTGTCTCTTAGCAACAAAATGGGAGAAAATTTCCGAGGAGAAAGAAACAAAAGGAGAACTCCTAAATCCCAACATCTTGTTTGAAAAAACAGCTGTTTTCTCATCACCAAGCAAACTGAACAGCCTTACAAAGCATGTTCCTAAAGCACCTTTCTGTGTGATTTGCTCTCTAGAAACGTCTACACTTCATTGTGCTGGGTGCTACACAGAGAGCACCCAGAGAGTTCTGCTGCACGAGAGTTCTTGTGCTGAAACTCTGAAAGGATCAAAAGCCAAATATGAAGGCACTGCAGCCACTTACATCAGCCAACAAACACATCCCAAATGTCAGAACATGGCCTGGGAATGGGTAACTCCCTTAACTTCTGGAGACTTCTGGAGCATTGATTTGAGGCCCTGATTTGAGCTGCTTTGGAGTTCATGTGACTTCTCTCACACTGGTGGTTCTGCAGGGGTCTGAGCCAGACCTAGCAAAGCTCAGTCCTATGGAGTGACTGGTGTGCTCTTCAGAGTGGGGGAGCAACAAGGAACATCTGTGGGATGGTGCTGGCCATGACACTGGTCTTGACCCAAGCAGTGACCCACTCTGCATTATCATTTATGACATATATGCTTCTGCAGGAGCTTTGGCTTTTGTTTTGGGTGTTGATTTGGCAGCTGGATTTTAGGAACAATATTCCGAAACTGCAAAATTCCATCTGAGCCATGTAATGCTGACTTGCTGAATAATCTCTCATGTTTTCCTTGGGGCTGGTAGGCCTGGGAAGAAGTTTTATGCTTCTGCCTTTACTGTGGGCTATTCCTTTGCAGTGTGAAGAGACCAATTTAGAAAGAGTGTTTTGGAAGAGCATTGTTAAAAATAATATCATCTGACATTTTCAAGGCTGAAACTTTGTGGATAATCAGTATTGACTGACTTAAAAAACCTTAAAATTCTTAAAATGCATTTTCACTTTGCTTATGTATATAGGGATCTTTATCCAGAAAAAAAGAATTGGCCCAAGAGGAGCTTCCTTTTACTTCATTAACAAAGGAAGCAAATGAAGCTTCCTTTTGGTGCCTCTGGGAGTTGTAGATTTGGTTAACTATGGGTTTATGGAAAGCTGAGTACAGGCACATTTACAATACTATTTTGTACATAATATGAGCTAGAATATACAGAAATACCAAACATCACTGGGCTGGGTAGTACCCATCTTGAGCAGGACCCAAAAGCAGAGCCTAGGAGAATGAGAACAGTCAGAGGTTGCTTTTGCTAAAAAGGGTGTCCTTAGTCATACAAAAAGCTGAAACTTCTCTCTGAACTTAAAGGAAAGTTGGTGAAACTCTGTTTTTTAAATTTTTTTATTCAGGCTCCTAAATTGTTAATGTGCATTAAATTTGGGGTTGACATGCAGCCTCACAGCATTCATCCTCAGATTGATGTGGGGTGTTGGCCCTGCTTGCAAGTGGAAGCTCTTTGAAAATGATGAGGCCTGAAATGTTTCTCCTGCCTCTCCACTCCCATGGAGTATGGCTTGCTGAATCTTCTCCTCCCCCTTTAATTCCCCCAGCACACATGTTCTCAATTACTGCCTACATTGAAGCTGCAAACATTTCTTGTGCATCTAACTTTCTATACTGAGTACTAGAAATATATTTTAGCAATTTCTGGGAGAACTGTTATGTCCCAAGCTGGGAAAATTGTGTTTATTGTTCCTGTAGGAAAACAAGTCCACAACAGATTTTCTGTTTCTTCATCCTTCTTTATGTATCTTGGAGCAATATTGAAAGAACCTCTTATCCCCAGTGCATTGAGCATGGGTTGCTCCCATCTTTGAAATAAAAAGCATATGCTCTGCAGTCTGTGGTTTTTTTTCATTGCTGTCCACAAAATAATCTCTGGGTTTTGGCTGATCACAATAATAGCTACTATGAACCCCAAATATATGAGTTTGAATGTACAGAAGTGTTACATTTGATGAAAACTCAGTTGTATTGCAGTGTTGGTAGGATCTAAAAGTCAATATTCTGCAGCAGAGGGCATTAAAGGAGTGATAGTAAAATGCCTGAGTTGGAAGGGAAAAGGAAATGGGAGTTAGTCCTTTTCTCATTGTGTGCATTGTTCTGATATGATAATCCTTCAGGATCCAGGTGGTATCATGTGTTCACCAGCCTTTGTTGTACATTAAATCACACTTTATTTTCAGCTGTAAACCTTGGGACCCACACCCACATCTGTAACATGTTTCTCAGTTCAGATTTTGAGTTGCAGAAGAGAATTTTGAGGTTAAGGAAAATGTGGTGTTGTACTCCACCTCTCTCTTGTGCTGAAAATTAGTTCAGCTCTGACAGTGATCAGGGGATTTTGTTACTGCTGTACAGGCAAAGTTTTTAAAGCACAGTTACCTTCTGCTTAAATAAATGATGGGCTTGTTCAAATGGAAAAAATTACTTTTGCATCTCATCTGTGACTAAGTTGACTCACAACAGAGGGGCCCTGAGAATGCCTACACACAGGGATAATAGCAAAGACAGAAGAGGAAAAGGTGTGTCTGGATCAATTAGTTAATTGTTAGATAATAAATGAACACTCTTTGCACACAAACTAAACCTCTTTTTCATTTACTGCTTCAGCTTCCCCTTCAGAGATTTGCTGGCAGCATTCTCTCCCAAAGCGAGGAGCTGTTGCCATTTCGATGTAAACGCTCATTGACCCTCTGTGGAGATTTGAAAAATTGCTTTTCTGTCATTAACAATGATAAATCTGTAAACAATATTGTTAAAGATGCTGGGGGGGTGGGCATCGAACCAAGAGGAACAGATTAAAGGAATTTAAGAAGTGATTTACACTTTTACAGTTATGCTCTGACAAGGAGACTGTACAGGCAGCACTGTACAATGCATTAAATGTAGTTTCATGAAAATTATCGTTATAATTCTTGATGAAATTTAAGGATTATGGGGTTTTTGCTATTGCTCTGCTGCTTGTCCTGGGGTGATGATGCACCAACTGAGGTGCTGCTGTTTCTGATGTGTTGCTTAAAAATGCTGGAGGAACAACAGCAATAAAACATGATCAAAGTGCCTGAGATGCTCATTTAACTCCCATTAGCACAATAAATGTGAATATGATGAGGTTTGTTTTGCTTTTGTATCCCTGTGCTTCTCCATAGGGATGGTTTAGATCTGTATCAGAAATGGAAGCTGAGTCATAGGCTGGCCAGGAGGACCAGAATGGAGCAAGGCATTTGATCTGAGTTTCTGGAGCTGACAATGTAACTCTGGCAATTTTGGAAGGAGGTGTTTTTTATTGGCAGTCTGTTGGTTTTTTTTTAAGTGGATAGGAGTCTTGCTTCATTGTCCAATTTGTAAATCCAAAGACCTTGCAACCTATATTAGCAGACTGAAATAATTCCTGATGTAATTTACGGATTTACCTGAAAGAAAGAGAGCTTTCCTGCCTGCCCTGCAGGCTTGGGTCAGTAGCAGTGGCCATAACGTCCCCTGCTTGCCCAGAGCAGTGTGCCTGCAGCCTTGGGGCAGGATCCTGTGACCCAGGGGCTGTGCTGCTGCCTGCCTCAGCACTGGGCCAAAGGTGCTCCCATCCCAGCAGGCACAGAGGCTGGGAACAGAACCAGTTGCAGGGATCTGGCTTAGCAATGACAGCCTGTCCTGCAGCTGTCCTCACATAGCTGGCTGTAATGACTGGAGGAACGTGTTATCTAAGGTAACTTTATTTTTAGATATTTCTGTTACAGGCAGCTCTCCTGTCTCTTGGGTCTGAGGGCTGTGACACTGTTCACACTTCAAGTGTCTTCATCCCCTCTCATATTTATTTGTTCCCAATATTTTTTTTCTGGAGGAGGAGGAGAAGAATGGAAAAGCTTTTAAATACAGGGTTTGTGTTCTCAGAGAAGAATGTGCTGAGGGCCCTTGCAAGCAGTTTTCTGTTCTCCCCCCAGGTGCTCTGGGCTAAGAGGATGTGTCTTTGTCCTTCCTGTATGTTAATAGTTATTATGGTTCCCACTAATGGTTTTATAGTAGGTCAGTGTAGCATAGGCAGCACCTCAGCAGTGCTTAGGATGGCCATGGTTGGTCCATGTTTAAAGCTTTTGCTGTCCCTTGATGCTGGCAGTGCTGTGCTGCTTTGGTTCCTGAAGAGACTCATGTCCTGCTGCAGATGATATGTGTGTCTGCGTTTTCTCCTGTGCTGTGGTTCACCTTCTGCCTAAGCTTGCCTTAAATTCACTTTATCCTAGTATGGAGGTTCCAGGTAATTCATTTTGACATAAAGAGCAGCAGATTATTTTCTCACCAGCCTCCTGGCTTTGTGGAGCTGTGCAGCACCCTGACAGTGCTCTGCAGCTCTGCACTGCCCTGGCAGGAGCTGCAGGAATGTATCCAGTGGGGAAGTCCTCAGAGGCAATAGGAGGGATGATGTTGGTTTTGATCCTCTTGGAGGGACTTCCAGTTCACATTTACAAGAAGTGAGCATGGAGTACTGTGGCCAGAACTAGAGGGGCCCTGCCTCCAGCCAGGTGGAGGACAGGGACAATCAGATCTGCTGGGCTGTGTGGGTCCATGGCACACCAGAGCCACAAGCACATACGGCTTTGGTTGACACTGCTGCACAGTGCACCCTGATCCCACCCAGATATGCAGGTGCAGAATGCAGCTCTGTTTCTGCAGTGACAGGAGGATCCCAGCAGCTGACTGTGCTGGAAGCTGAAGTGAGCCTGACTGGAAATGAATGGCAAAACCAGCCCATTGTGCCTGGCCCAGAGAGCCCGTGTATCCTTGGCATGGATGGCCTCAGGAGAGGGTATTTCAAGGACCCAAAAGGGCATTGTTGGGCTTTTGGGGGAGCTGCTGTGAAGACAGAGGAAACTGGGCAGCTGAATACCCTGCCTGGTCTCTCAAAGGACCCTTCTGCAGTAGGACTGCTGAGGGTGGAAGAGCAACAGGTAGTGATCACTACCACACCAGTGCCCTGACAGCAACACTGCACCAGCTGGGACTGTGGGAGCCCATCCATGGGATGAGTTGAGAACTGGAGAGCCAGAGAGTGCTCAGCAGGACTTGCTCACCCTTTTAACAATCCTCTAAGGCCTCTATGTCATTAACAGCACAGGTGTCCTTTACTGCTTTCCAAATATGTCTCACATGATGTTGCATTGAATCTTCCTCTTGTCATTATTTATAAACTGCAAAAAGGATCAACAAGAATTAGATGATTAGCGTGTGTCTTATTCTGTGATAAGAATATATATTGCCATGATAACATGCAGAGTGAAGCATAAAAATCCCTCCTCATCTCGAATGGGAAGACAGCCTGGAACAAATTCCAACAAATATGTCTTTCATATTCACACTGATGAACTTGCTGCTGCTGCTTCTAATTTCTGTTCAGTTCAACTGCATCTTTGCAAACTTCTGTGTTACTTCCAGACTTTGCATTTGAGTTCCTTGAATGACATTTAGCCATGGTTTCCTACATGTGAGGAGACCAGCTGCCCACGTGCTTCTGGAATGGAGCTTTTCTATGGGGCAAACAGTTTTGTAACACTTTACCCTGCTGAGATAACAATTAATCAAGCAGTTCCTTTATAAATAAGGAGGTAGGACTTGTGGTCTTCCTTAAAGACCATTGCCTGTACTGAACTTTCAAGTGACCCACAGCAGTATTCCCAGAAACTTGTGCTGTGTGTGTGACCCAGAACAAGTAGAAGTCACATTCATCCCAGCATTACCACTCTTGTGATCTCAGCAAACCTGGGAGACCAAATGTCTGGAGGAGACACTTCTGGTGTGGACCTGGAAGCACAGCCAAGCACTCCACTTTGCTGCTGGCTTCTCCCATGGAGACTGGAGCAATGTTTACAAACTGAAATGATGCTGTTGCTGCATCCCGTAGGCACTTTCCTGCTCTGTGCAAGCTTGAGTATTTCTTCCATACACAGTGTAAGCTTTGCAGTTTCAAAGATCTAATCTAATAATAGATTGGTCTACATTTGTGGCATTGCCAGAAAAAGGCATATGTTGTCAGGCAGTCAAAGTCAGCAACAGTGCTTAAGTGGAAATGTGCTTAAACACTGAGAAGGCAGAAATCCAAAATAATCCATCCAAGGTTTGGCTATTAGGAAACTAAAAATACTGTCTTCCTACATATAGGTTTCCACATGTACTTAGAGAAATACTGTTTGTCTGATGTCTCAGAATTATTAAAGGGTAATTCCTTTCCTTTCTTGGATTTGGTGTGATAATAGAAGATGCTGTTGGCATTCAGCTTATCGAAGACTGAATAATTTCTATTTCCTCTTCTATTAAGGAGGAAATAGAAATTATTGAAATAACTTGAATGGAAGAGGCATGTGTAGTGTAATGTGGGAGAGAAAAATGACACTGAGTTCCTTTTTCCTATCACACAAAGTTTGCAATTCCAGTTTTTCATGTCTGGATTTCCTCTGGGAAAAGAATGCATCATTGGCTTGAACTAAGTGAATATATACCACAAGAACCACTGGTCTTCTCTGTGCTGGTAAAAGACTTCACTTTTACATTCAGATGGCTCTGTGGACCTGACCTTTTACAGAACTGCACCGACTTGGGGATTGGGCTTTGAGGTGGTATATGAAGAGATGAGGTTTTGACATGAGTTCTGAGGCAGCAATTATGGGATTTCATGTGTACATATTCCTTAAATATCAGCATATTTAGATGTGTGGCAAGAAACTGGCATCTGTCACAATCCTTCTTCTTCTGCTGAGGTCAGTGTGTGCACAGACACATATTACTGTTCTAGTAGAAAATTCTTCCATAAATGCCATCGCAGATCAGGAAAGGTTAGGTTTTTAATATTAATGTTTTCTCCTTTAGGACCTCTAGTTTCTCCCTGCTCAGCATGCGTGTGACTCAGTCAGGCAGTAGTAGCAGAGTTTTATTTCAGTGACTTCTCTAGGGAATTCACCCACTGTAACAAATACTTCTGCCTCCTGGAAACACCTGAAGCAGCATCCCAGAAGTCCTTTTTGCCCAGCTTGTATTACCCCTTGCACTGGTAGCAGCCTCGTGCAGTTTAGAAGTGATGGTAGAAAAATTGAGCTGCTGCTATTTTCTGCTTCTTTTGGCATTATTCCTGGAGAGAGTTGATTTGGTAAATGTGGCTGTCACAGCAGCCATTACCAATGACACAAAATAATTAAGTTGTGGTTTCTCTTGTGGTGGGGCCACGTCTGTATTTTATAATGATATGTCTGTGCTAGGAAGGAGCATAATGCTTGATTGCTGTGATGGATGCTTCCAGGAAAACAGGACAGGTCTCTAAAGGCAGGTTGTCTTAATACTTTCCATGTGCATGAAATCCTGTTGGTTACATGGCAGACCACTAATTGAACTGTGTGTTGTTTCCTCTCAGTTTTCTGATGAGGTGATGAGGAGAGCAGCATCCATCTCATTTTTCTCCCTGTTGCTTTTGGAGTGGATAGCTGCTATGTTTGTTCTTTCCAGCTAGTCAAAAGAATGCTGATGCCAGGTTTTCATCTGATTCTTTATGAAGTGAATGCTTCCATTTTTTTGATGTCTTGAGCCACCAATATGGGGTTCCAGACTTCCAGAAGTCTTTGAAGACTTTTGGACACATGCTCAGCAGTGCTGAGAAGCCCTGGTAGTCTCTGGTTCTTGAATCCTGCTGAACTGTGCTTCATGCAGAAATTACACTGTGAAGATGCTGTGAAATTTGGGGGTCTGGAGAACAATCTCTTTTTTTCCAGTATTTAAAATATTTTCTGTAGGTTGTCTCAGATAAATTTGAAAGTATTGTAGTGTAACTGTGAAATCCTGCTCTTTGGTTCTTAGAGACACATGCTCTCTTCCTGCTGCACCCAGCTTAGAGGGAATAATTTCCCCTGGTCTTAGGCAAGAAACACAGTCCACGTGCTCTGGCATTCTCTTGGAGGGGCAGAGAGCCCTATGGGTGTCGAGGATGCTGGCCTGATGCTCTGCTTAAGGTGAGCATGAGCTTGCAAAATGTCATGCTGACCTTCCTGCCATTGCTGGGGACCAGCTAGATAGAAGCTGGGTTTTTTTTTCAGTAGATGTTGATGTACATATGTTGGTGTGTCAGGGAAAAAAAAACCCTTTTTGACTATATGTGGTGTTAAGCCTTAAGGCTGAAGCTTTTTTTGTTTGTGTGTCTGCAGTGGAAGAATCCAGTGTCACATTTGATTTGTATCTCCTGTTAGAGGTGACATTGTGTTAAATGGTGAACGAGCTGGGGGTGCTGTGCTGCACATTCTGTGATGTCAGAAGATGGAGCAGAACAGAGGCCACAGGGGGTCGGGCAGGGGGACAGCTCAGCCTTGTGTCCATTGGCTTGATGGCTGCTGCCACTCTTCTGTACCAGGAGCACCTCAGGAAGGGGAGAGGACCAGCACAGGAACTTGGGCTGCTGTCTGCTGGTGGCAAAAGCCTCTGAAGGAGCAGGAAGAGATACTGGGGCTTGGTTGAGAGGTTAGATGTCTAACCTTGATAAGGCAAGAAACTTCAGTGGGCAAAAAGGTGCATGTGTGAGCCATGGAGATGCTTTTGGAGGGTGCTGGAGTGAGGCAGCCAGTGAGCAAAGTGTCTTGCTCTGTGTCAGTGCAACACAGCAGGTCCTGGATGCAATGGGAAGCCTTAAGGGATATGGTAATTAAGACAAGTAACTAAGAACTAAGTAATAAAAACAGTAAGAGTTTTACCAGCTTCATTGTGCATAGGCAGGCAGCAGGGAATATGGGTCACACAGTATGAGCTACCCAGAAATAAAATCCAGGTCTGCTAATGCCTCAGGCCTCTCCATAAACATCAGACTGTGACTCTTTCCTTCAGCACAGCTTGGATGGGAAAGGATTTCAATTTTAGGTGGAAGAGGAGGCTCTGCTCAGTCCAGGTGCTAATCATGTTCTCCTGCTGTTTGCCTTTGCCAGGTGCAAGTTCTTCAGCCTCACAGAAACCCCTGAGGACTACACCATCATTGTGGATGAAGAGGGCTTCCTAGGTAAGGGTATCCAGCATGGGGTGGATGAGGAAAACATGTCATCTCACTGAGACTGTAAACCAAAATGTTTGTAAAACAAGTCTGTTTGTAAGTGCTGGTAGTGCAGCTCTGAAAGGTTCTTTGATCACCTAAGCATGCTGTCTCTGCTGCCATGCTGTACAAGGCAATTCAGATATGCAATATGAATACATTTGAATGCTGGGAGAGGATCACACACAAGTCTTAAAGAGCAGTTTAAGCAGGTTTGAAAAAGCAAAACCCTCTGCATACAATTGCATTAACATGAGCTGGCCTGTGTCCTCAAGCCTCCATAAGCATACCACATCTTTCATTTCCAGCTTCTGTGAGCCCCTATCTTTGAAAAGAGCACTTGAAGATGAATAGTTTGTACCATCCCTACAGCCTGCACAATGCTGTGGAGTTGTGACTGGGTTCCTTTGGCTCATCTGTGTAAGCTGTGATTTATCCCCTTTTCTTACACCCAGCTCTCCCTGTACTAAGTGTGCCATCTTTACCTGGGGTGGCTGAAGGGGTCAAAGGTGGAGTGGTTGTGTGTCACAGGAGGTGGTTGGCATGTGCTTGAGAGCTGCAGATTCTTGGCATTGTGCAAGAGCTGATGTAGAGAATGGTTTGGTTTTGCAGATGGAAATAGCTTGTAATAACCTTTATCATGTGTGGAGGTTTTGTTTGTAATGGTGTTGTTGAGGTGAGGGAATGAGGAAGTGTTGGGCAGCTGTTACTGTTTTTGTTCAGTTACTCTTTCTGTGTTTGGAATTTAAAGTCTACACATTTTGAGGTCAGAAAAAATTCGTTAAAATATGAAAAAAAAAAAGGATTTCAGTCCTGAATAGGAATTAACTCTTGAGAACCTTCTTGTGACACTGTAATATTCTGTGCTTTTATAATATCCAAACTACAAGGAGAAAATTTGACACTACACCATCTTTATTTAGTACAGAATTTTATGGTCAGTAACCTTGCTGAAGCTGGCCCTTTTCTTCTTCAGGAATACTCACAAACATGATAGGACAAGCTACATTTTAGATTAATGCAGTGGTACCTAAAGATTTTGGCAAATGAATCACTAGGCTGAGAATGCTGAATGGATCTTTACAGCTGTATCTGTTTATAATTTGGTATTTTGAGGTTTGATTGAAAGCCTATGCCATGTACTTTTGATCCCACAAGAGGTGACAGAGGGTTCTGCTGCCAGAGTGTCCCTTGTTGTATTTTTTTTAAGGGGCATATGCACAAGAATTTTACTACCAGTGGTAGTATCAGCTTTTTTGTTATCAGTGGCAACTGAGGAAAATCAATTCTAATTCGGTTTTGCCATGATAGTAGGATGCAGAGCCTCCCTCTAACATCTTAATTTTAAGTGAAGGCTCACTAAGGGAGGAGAAAGTTTCTGGGTTATTTTCCAAGGGGCACAGCACATGGCACAGCAAGAAACCCAGGGATTCTCATTCTTAGGAGGGAGTCTGTGTCACTGAACCTGCAGGTGGGATGTGCCAGGGGGATGCTCATCTCCAGCATCATGTCTGTGTGTGACATCCATGGCAATTGTTTCTCTGCCCAGTTGGCATGACACAGATTTTTCAATTCAGTCACTGGTGACAAGTGGAACTGCAACCATCCCTGGAGAGCCTCCAGCAGCCACACTGCTGTTTATCTCTCTGGAAATTATACTAGCTTGGAACAAAAGTGAGCTCAAGCAGTGGTCTGGCTCATCCATACTGAGGGCCTGTTGCACTGTGCACCACTGGTTGTGCTCTGAGCAAATCCCAGGTCTGGCACCACCACTGTCCTCAAGAAGCTGCATGGCCCAGGTTATCTCTGTGAACCAGGCAGTGCTGCAATTCAAAGCAGCAGTCCTCTCTGCATCTTCTGTTGCCTTGGCTGTCTCTGCCCCCTGAGCTTGGTGTTGAAAGCCACAGTGCCCTCAGTGCCCCCCCACAGTACCTTCCTGTGGCTGTGCTTTGGGCACAGGACATTCCTGGTTTTCTCAAATGCACCATATGCAGTTGGGCTGCTCAAGCAGGGCTTTGCAGGAGACAAGATCAATTTCCCATGGGAAGGAGGGAGTATGCTAATGCCATCCTCTGCTGCAGGGGGGTGTGGAAGCCAGGTGCAAAACCCAACCTGTAGTAGTGCCACAGAGCTGCTGGCTTCATCACCTTTTGTGTGCTTTCCCTTTTAAGTGATGATCTGCTGCTGAGACCTGTATACACCACATCCTGCTAACTCTCCTGCCACAGCCCCCACATCCTTTGGGTTTGTGTCCAGCCCATGTTCTTCTTTATGAACTGTTGGCACAACATCCAAAGCTTCATCTCTCAGGGCTAACCTGAGGTGAAGCAGTTCCATCCCTGCTCCTCAATTCTGTGTGGTATAAGTTTTTTATAGTCTGGAGAAGTCCAGAAGTCACAGTCTAGCTAGAAATGTCTCAGCAAGAAAAAGTTCATTTTTCTGTTGTATAGCCTGTAATCAGCACGTGGGCTTGAACAGAATCAAAATCTCTGAGTTGCAGCACCTTCTTGCAGAACAGTACCAATTATGTCTGCCTCGAGTGCATCAGCTGCCTCTTGTCCTGAGTAGTGAAGTGCCAAATTCAGCTCAAGAATTACAAGGTAGATCTGCACCTTTGATGAGCAGTTCAGATAGCAAATCCCACAGTAAATTACTTCCTTTTTCTTTCCAGGTAACTTTTTTTCTTGCAGTGCTTAACAAACTCAGTATAAGTCTCTGAAGGATGGGTTTTTCTGTGTGGGAAGTGAGAACCTTTCTTTCTCAGGCACCTGTATGAATTTCTGCTGCAGCAGCAATGAGAAGGTTCTGTTAGCTGGAATCTTCCATGTTAGCCAGGCCCTTTCTCCTGCACATCACAAATACCACTGATGGGAAGAGAGCAGGCTGCAGAAATACCAGCACTTTCATCAATCCTTGAGGTTAACACTTAAAACATACTGACAGGCAATAATCATTCTTAAGTATTTTGTCAAAAAATAATCCCTAGGCTTGTTGCCCTGAGAGCAGCAAGTTGGGCTGGTAAAGCAGTCGTTCTTTTTTCTCCCCAGAAAATGTCCACAGTGCAAAGCTGTAACCTGCTTAAGCATTCATCATGCTGAAAGGGAATGGCCACAGCCTAATTCTTGGCTTTAATTCCCTTGTGGTGAGGTGGGGATTATATTTGCACAGAACCTCGTTTGTTCCAGGGGCTGTTTCTTGGGCTTTGGCCTGCTAATGAGAAAGAATTTTATTCAACAAATAACCCAAGGAACTGTGCACAGAAAGGTCTTTTCCTGGCTGATACTGAGATGATCTAGGAGGAGAAGTCTGACCATGGGCCCTCCTTCATGAAGACAGATGTCTCAGCTAGTGGAGTGCTTGGATAGCCATGTATGGTCCTGGCATTTATCCCCCTGCTGCACAGCCAGCACATGGCAGAAAGGTGGCGTGGCTGCTGCTCCCTGAAATACAGCAATATTTGTTTGGCTGGTTTGCTTTTTTCCCCAAAGTTTGGCTGAAAGCAGGAGCTGTTTGTGCATGTGAAGATACACCATGGCCCCGTGTTCTCTGCATAGTCTCCTCCTTTTTCAGAGAGCAGCAAGGACAGACTCACTGTCTCTGGGCAGCTGCATGAGCAGAGCTCACAGCCTTGCTGGTTCCAGTAGTCTCTGTTCATCAAAGGTTCTAGCTTTTACACACTGAATTGAAACACGTGCCATCACACCTGGGGGTAGCCATCATCTTGGAAACTCTGTTTATATGCACTGGGAACAGCTCCATAAATGGGGCCTGGGACAGCCTGTCACCCAGGTGAAGCTCTCCTAAAGATGGATTGTTGGAAAGCACATGTTGCTCACATTTTCAAGGTGAGGTTCCTGGCTTCCAACCTTGGCACTGGGTTGGTGTCCCTTGCGTGCAATCTCTCATGTAGGCAGTGAACTTTAAAGATACTGAAAAAGAAATCAAGTGCTAGGTTCAAGGGAGGAGTGAATCACTGTGATTCTCAAATTGGTAAATGTGCATATTCTAGGTTCAGGGAAGTTTGGGATGAGGGAAGCTCATCACCTTCATGTACTCTGGTCTTCTTTCTCCTAGAACTGGTACACCCATTTTGTATAGATTATTGCAGTCAGCAGACCTTAGGTCCTGGCTGATCTCTTCTGGATCAGAACCAGAGAGGAAAAGCCATTTCAGTTCAGTACTGAAGCAGCAGTGAGAAACATCCTTCTGAGATGCAGATCCACTGTGTGAACACAGAGCAAGACTCTTGGTCTCCTCGCACTGAGGTTCACCTGCAAGATGGGCATGACAGTCCTTCCTTAAACCTTCTTTGCCTGTCTAATATAGCTAGTAACTCCTCTAAGGCCAGAAATCCATTCATTGACACATTTTCTAGGAGGAGATTCTTAGTCTCAGCTCATACTTCACAATAAATTGTCCAGTACATTAAAAATAATGGAACTATTTGAACTAACTCAGCTAGTTATAGTGTCAGGAAAAAATGTCATTCTAATAAGAAAAGGATAAAAAATGAAAAAACCATCTTGCTGGCAGTGCTTTGTTTTGATAACCATCATCCTCAGACAACCCTGTCTGACCTTGGATTCAGGACCATCACATACTTTAGTACCACATTGAGTTCCTATTTCAATAACATCAAAATGGTAAATTGCTTTCAGTGTCCTCTCTCCTTTTTGTATATAAACTGGGTGAGAAAACAGCTTATAAATAAGTCCAAGCACAGAGCCCATCTAGCTAGGAGCAATCTTTATTTAAAGTTACAGAGGGAAGAAAGCTAATAATTGTATCTGGTTTTCTGACTATTCCTTCAATACCTATTTTTTATTTAGTTTTTGATTGCCCAGTGGCTAGGCCTTTGTATCTGAGGCACAATGGCATGAGTTGCTTGCTGGCATTTCTAGTGTTAGATTCCTCCCCCGGACAGCCAGGACTGCCTGTGGTTGCTAGGCAGAATGTGTTTTTCTCTACTAAACACTTGTACAATCACTCTCTTCTGATCTCTGTATTGGCTAGACTATGCTTTGTCTGGGGTTTTTAGGTTTTTTAAGTAATGTTGTATTAATGACCTAAATTCAAATTGAAATGTGGGGATTTGATTATTGCCTTATTAGAAATATGTGCTTGGTTAGGGAGGCTTTTCCTGCAATG
This sequence comes from Euphonia xanthogaster, assembly GCA_034509185.1. Lineage (NCBI taxonomy): Eukaryota > Metazoa > Chordata > Aves > Passeriformes > Fringillidae > Euphonia > Euphonia xanthogaster. The sequence goes on along the minus strand of JAYDZK010000066.1, from coordinate 8,218,642 downwards.
CATCTCTGCTGATACCGATCAATAAACATTTTGGGGGTCTGTGATTACGTGGGATTTCTGCCCTCTCCCAAGAGGCAGTAGGGTTTGGTGGTTAAAGCTTTTGGGGGAAGGGAGGAAAATGAGAAATATGTAATATTCCAAGGTCTGCTTTGCGTCACATGGGGAAAAGAGCACTTCTTCTTCAAGCTTGTATGTGAGTGGGTTTGCAAATTTTGACAGCATATATTATTCCTTATGTTTGTAACCTGCCACATAAAGTCTTTTGGTTCAGTTTCTCTGCTCACTCCTATTTAAAGAAGTACTGCATAAATAATACATATTTTTCACTGTTTCCTCCAGCAGATGGGTGTGTATTGATAGCTATTTTTGTTTCACAGCCTGTGGTGAGAAAGCCAAGACTTCTCTTCCTGGACCACTTGACTGGCCATGATTTCTTCCTTTAAATTTATTACATCTTGGCTGCTTCCTAGTACTTTCCTAAGTCCAAGATAAATGAGCAGATAGATACCAGGGCTCATTTTTATCAACCCTTCTCATAAATGCAGGACCTACAAAGTTTTTCTGACTGAAAAAAGGGAACAATTCATTGAAATTTTAGGCTGTTCTCTAAGACCAGGATGCAGCTCAACAGAAAAGTAGCAGCCCTCCTATTTTTTTTCTTTTTCACTAGAGAGCATTTGACCATCTTCTTGTTCTTCCACTGGTGCATTTCTGTTTTTTCCTGAAGGGTGAACTTAAGGGGAGAGGGTGGCTTGCCTTGTTTGTACTGGAGCTGGGTATTGTCTGCCAGCTATGAGGAGACATGCCAGGGTGCTGAATGTGCAAGGAAGGGCCAAGGCTGAACACATGCTCCAAGACCTTTTGAAGCTTTTATATATTGTAAGTGCTGGTAAGACTGTGATTTCTCATCTTTCCCTACTTTTTAAGTGAATTTTATATGGGGCACTGTGAGAGATGGGTAAGTGCTGTTGTTCCCTGTCATAGGCTGAGAAGTGAAGCACAAGGAAAGCTGAGAAATCAGTGGTACAAGCAGCAGAATGAATCCCTTTTCCCATGGCTGAAAACACTCAACCATCAGTTGCCAATCTTTGCTAGCTGTGAATCTGCTTTACATTTAAACCATACTTTTCTCAAGTTCACAACCTGGACAAGGAAGTGGATTTCCTCCACCTTGTCATCTCATAAATGCTGTGGCCTCAGTCTAGAAATGGAATCTTCAGTAACCCATGGAAAAAACAGTCTGTCATCATCTGCAAGCAGAGAAAACATCTCATTTGTGGTAATCATTGCAAAATTCCAGTGTGCAGCACTCCCCGGGGTTGCAAACCTCTGAGTAGGCTTGCCAGAAGTTCTCATAAGTGCAGGAGATGCCTCAGGTTTCCCAAGGATCAACAGTCATTCATCAAGGTGAGAAAATTTCTGTTCCTGACAGGCTTGGAGGATTCTCCTTGATTGAGTGAGATTGGAAAACCAAACAAACTGAAATCCTGTCTGTTCCCAGATACAGACTCTCAGGCCCAAAAACTTCCTCAGCTTTATTTTCTCCTGGTACCAGTGATCAGTCTTTTCCAGCTTTCCAGGTACAAAATCTCCAGAACTAATGATGGATCAAGGGTAACTCATAGACCCAGTGCAATATGCCTGGTTGTTTGGTTTTTACTAGGATCAGTTGAAATCCTTCTGTCTGACTCTAGAAATGCAGACTGATGAATGTCCAAACTAGCAGTTCTCTTTTGAAGAGAATTTGCTTGTTCTTTGAGCTAGTTCTTGTTAAAACAAAGGGGGGGATGTGGTCCTGTGAGGTCCCCAGGACAAGGTGAGAGATGAGAATTTGACACTATGTTCTCAGAAGGCTGATATTATAATATCATATCATAATTATGAAATTATATAGTAAATTATAGAGAAAGGCTGGAAAAGAATGATAATGAAAGCTCCTGACTGAGTCCAACACAGCTGATGGTGATTGGTCATTAATTAAAAGCAATTCACATGGAACCAATCACAGATGCACCTGTTGGTAAATGAGCTCCAGACCACATTCCCAAGGAATCAGATAATTTTTGTTTTCATTCTTTTCTGAGACCTCTCAGCTTCCCAGGAGAAAATCCTGGGCAAAGGGATTTTTCAGAAAATATCATGGTGACAGGGGGATGTTTTGTTCTTTGATGCAGTATTAAGCTGATGGTGACACAGTGGCCAACCATGATCTTCTTCAGGCTTTTGGACTGATAATCACAGTCTAGGGTTTGTGGAAGGGCTTCTCCAAGGGCAAGTAAGCCTTTCTCAGGGGAGCAGCTTTGCTGTTGCCATCACAAGGTGAAGGCACAGGGAACCAGAGCCCTATGGTGATGTTCATAGGTCTGCTGCAGGCTTTTCTGTTTCACCTTGGACAAGTCTCTCATTGTGTCTCAGTTTCCTCATCTCAGAAACAGAGATAATCCAATTAAATCACCTCCTAATAGGTCTTGTACAGATTAATTAGTAAACATGTGGAAATCCTTTGATAATGTAACAGGCAAAGGCCATTGTAAATAATAACTGAGGGAGTTTCTGTCCCCCAGGATTCCCTTTTACAATGGGTGCCCTTGCAGCCTAAGGAACAAATCAGGTCTGTGGTGGAACAGATTAGAGATTATGGCAGGAAAAAATACCCTTTATGGGAAAGGTTACATAATCTTTTAGAAATCTCATATTTTAGCTTTTAATCTTGCACAGGATTAAGATTCACAACATCAAGGTTACAGTCATACAATTTAGTGGCTCCATCTTCAAGTCTTGTTTGAAATGTAATTATTTGTTCTATGCTGTCAGTCCAGTGAAATCTTTTCTGAAATACTGTCTTGGAAAAAAAAAGAAGAAGAAAGGATTGGGGTTTTTTGCTATTTTATTTGAAAATGTAGAAGGAATTGTAAATGTGAGCCCAACTGCATTGGTTCTTCTTTTAATATTCTTGTATTTCTGTGGGTGTGGCTTTTCAGTGGAATGTGCTACCTGTGTCCCCTAGCTGGCAGTAACCAGAGCTGGCAACATTGCCTTGACTGTCTGGGCTGGGTCCTCTCCACCCCTGGCTTGCAGAGTCTGTGAGAAAAGCCTTTGCCAGGAGTTTTTGAAACACAGGGAAAGTTTTGTCAGGAAGTGGGAAATCTGCTGATTCCTGCAGTTCCTGTTACTGGACTCTCAGAGACAAAATCCTCAGTTCTTTTGGGCTGTGGATCCCATTTGCTCATGAAGCAGGGGGAGCAGAGGCTGCCATGTCAATGCTTTCCTGGCTGGGAGCAAAAAGCCATGGCTGACAGGTTGGGAAGGACCCAGCTCTTGATCATAGCACAGAGATGGCAGCCAGGAAACAATCCTGCACAGGACACGTGCACCCACAGCCATGCTCTCAACACATCTTGAGCCAAACTTTTAATCTTCATTGCTTGTCAAGAAAGAAAAAAAAAAGCCAATTTTTGCTCCCTTCTTCTCGTGAGCAAATGTCAGCTTTTGGAGATTGAGTCTGGTTTTAATTTTCCAGGTTTTTCCAGTTATTAGTGGTGTGCTATCCTGTGAAGAGGATTTCCTGAAAACTGACCAGAGCCTAACCTGGATTTGTCTTCCCAACCCAGCTCTCCAGTGAGAGTGGGCATAATGATTATTTTTGGAATCTGCCTTATCATGTTCCACATTTTTAGCCAAACATAATAATGATGCTTTGTTTGTGGAGTGTATTCATGCTTCCTCTCTTATGAAACCTCTGTGAGGTAAGAATTATTTTCTCCCACATATGAGGAAACTGATAAAAAGGAGACCAAATTACTTGTTTCAGGTCACATACATACTTTGTGGGACGAATCAGATTTTGCCTTAACTGGAAGCCCAAACTGACATCTGCTTATCTGCACTTCAAAATCAGACTGGTAAAGAACCACTGTATTGCAACGACCTGAATATTTGTTCTGAGACACTGCTGCATTTCCTCATGATCCTCCAGGTGGTCTGCAGTGAGTCTCTCATCCCTCTGTGTCCATGGCCAGGTGGGAGCTGTGTTGACACATCAGAACAGCTTTTGTTTATAGACTTGGCTTTCCTGTGCAATACCTTTTATTGCTGGGTCAGTGTCTGGCCTGGCAAGAACTTTGTCTCTTTCTCTTAAACTCAGGCTTTGGTATTAGTCTGAGTTTTTTGTTTCTTGCAACAGAAATTACAAGTAGAAAGCTAAAAAAGGAGGCCACCAGAAACAGATTTTCCCAAGTGTGAATTTTTGTGCATTTCAGAGACTGCACCAGTCTCACTGGAAATGTATTTCTCCTTTTTGTTTAATTCTTAAAAAGTCGCTGTAAAAGTATAACCAGCTTAGTCTTTAGATTGCTGACAAAAGTTTCAAGTTACGAGGATTGTAAGAGGAGAAGTAATTGAAATGAGATGAAAGCTGGGATTTCTGTATAAGCATTTCCTTTTATCAGTCCTTGGTTGCTCTCTTAATAGACACTTGGAATGGAGCTCTTTCCTCAGGAGGTGCTGCTGCTTTGAGTGGAGAGCAGGCAGCCTTGTGATATATGGATTTGCAAGTTCAGACCCTGAAGAAAGACCAGTGTTTGTTATCCTATGGCCTGATTGGAAATGATAGATGCATGCCCTAGTTAAATGTTGAGTCCCTTGGAAAGCAGAGGGGATGCTTGTCAGAGTCAGGATTTCAGAGCTGGGCTATGTGTTTGTACAGCTTTATTTAATTCCAAGTTACCCTTGGGTTATTTAATTTCCTGACAGCTGCAAAAACAGTGTTCTCAGATAACAATGGTTTCTAATTAGGCAATATGCCTAAAATGGTAGAATGTTTTATTTTGACCATGACACTATGTTTTGTATGCAGCTTGGAGATGAGAAAGTTGAGCAAGTTGGACTTCCAGCTTCCTCTGAGAGAGCTGTGTCTCTCTTGTGATCCCCAGTGAATAATGCTAAAGGCATGGCCTCTCCTCTGTCCCTACACTTCAAACACCTCTCATTGTTTGGGCTGTGTCATCAGTAAATCTGCCTTTCAGCTGGAACCACCTTCCAGAAATATGTTTTGTCAGCACAGCAGGACTAACATGACTTGCATAGCTGAGGCTACAGAGCATTCCAGGGTGAAGAAAGCAGGTGAGATTTACCTGTAGCTGAGGGCTCCTTGGGCATTCTGTTACACTGCATCACTGCCCAGGTGTAGCTTTTATGGCTTATGCCCTTAGTACAAAATCAGTGATAGAAATAAACATACAAGGCAACTGTTCTTCAAAATCATTTATTCAGTTTAGAAAGGATGCTAGCATCAGGTTATCTTAATTAGATCCTGACATGATTTCTGCTTGTGGAAGGTTTGTGCTTTGGGCTGTGCTATTTGATGATCTCTAAATTCCCTCCTGTGACAGCAAAAAGTGGCTGTTGGCAGGTCTGTCACCTCCTTTAATTCTTAGACATCCCTTGAAGTCTTGAATCTAAAAGAAAATAGGTAATTTTGTTCTGCTGTTTTGCTCCCTATTTTAATTCTTTTCTAGAGCTCTCAACTCTGACAATTCCCATACCACTTCTTACCGTTGCAGAAATTTCAAGTTCATTGTTTAAGATCCTGCTCATATAACCATGATGCAGAATTGCACCTCTGATAAATCAAATGCCTACTTAAAAGTTTTGCAACTTAATCAGGGGTTTGCTGAGCTGCAGTCAGAGCTTATCCCTTCCTTTCAGCTGAGCACCATTTACATCATGTCCTGTACCACTGACCAGGGGCTCTTTGGAAGGTTTCTGTTTGGATTCTCTTTAGCCATTTGCTCTTAGGTGCCTGATCCTGCTCAGATACCATAATACAATGAAAGAGAGATTACTGCATCAACTGCAGTGTAAATAACAGTGAAAAGTTATTCTCTGAAATAATCTGGCCTTACCCAGTTCTTTTGAGATGCTGCTCTCTTTGAAAGAGCTGTGGCTGCTGGCTCGGATTGGCTTGTGGCTATATGAGCAGTGTGTCCTCTGTGTGAGATCAGTAGGGATAGGACATGAGCAGGAAGTTTTTATTCTTCTTTCCCCACTGCAGTTTCCTACCAGTCAGTAACTGAGGGATTCCTAAATTACAGGTTGAATCTGCACTACCATATTTAATAGCTATCAGTATACCAATCCACCACAGAGTTGTCTAACCCCTTGTGAAGCCTCTCCATTCTTTTGGTCTCCATGACATCCTCTGTCAGCACTCTGATAATTTCCTTGGGTTTCAGGTGTTGTCTGTTTGCACTGTAGCATGATGTCTGTGCTCTGACTCAGTTCTCCTCCCAACAGTTCTTAAGGATCTTTGAGCATCAACTTCTTGTTTCTCAAAGAACTATCCACAATGTCTCCAGGACTCTTAGGAAAGAGGATAAACAGAGCCATAATAAAAATACAAAATAACAAAGGTTGTGCCAGGTTATCCTGCAGATGTTCCTCCACGGAGAACTGACTACTTCTTGTTATTTTTCTTAAAAGTTCAGTGGAAGATCTGAACTTTCTAAGACAAATTCTGCCTTTTGATGAGCTGTTTCACAATATATCCTCCCTTAAAATCCTGTCTGTGACAGCTGTATTACAGCTATAGTGCACTTAACACAAAACATCCAGTAGATTTTTTCATGGTAGAGAAGAATAAAATCCTGAAATAAGAACACTTCATCCCCAGACAACAAATCAAAAGAATTAGAATATGTTTGGGTTCATACCTCCCTCTGTCTTTCCCCCTCCCTCTCTCTATGAATGTGCTTCAGTTTGAATCATATAGTTCATAAATCCTGAATCCTGACTGGACTCAAAGTCAGGTGTAGGATGCAATGTGCTTCTTCAGAGAAGCAATTAGCTTCCTTCAGAGTAGCGTAAAACCTCAGGTTTATTTTCCTTCATAATCCTTCTCCAAGGTTTCTGCAGACCATCTGGGCACAAGGGTAAACATGTTCCCAGTTTTGCTTGTCCATTTTTCTTTTGGGTTTGCAGTCTCTGGAACTTCCATCACCATATTCTACCAAAACATTCAAGATTTACCAATCCCTCTTCAGTTCCAACTTCCATACTTCCACATTTATTGAATTTTTACAGTTGGAAAGAATTGTATCTCCACAGTCACAGTCTGCATTTATTGTTTGAGTTGGTTTTGGAGTACATTAAATTGAAGAGGTTGATAAAACGTGAGAGGTGACTTCTCAAGGACTGGCAGTGTCAGCAGCACTGGCATTGTGGTTGACAAGCCCTTGGAGGGTCCCCAGAAACCTGATTTCTTTTTCTTTGTGTCTTTCACATTGCTGAGCAGATTGCAAGCACTAAGTAGCTGTTAGCCTCTGGAGCCCTGCTGAAGTAACTGTATCTGTGAAGTATTTATTCCACAGTTGTTTTCCTCTGCTTCCCTGGGCTTGGTTAAGATGTTTATTTACTGAAACGCTTTGAGCTGAACTTGTATACTTAGGAGTTGCCAATTTAAATATATATGTGTGTGTGTGTGTGTATAATGCCTGTATATGTTAGTGTATATACTTATATTTGTATATATTTATTCAGGGATAGAGAAGATGTTTTAGAGAAATCATTTTTAGCTCTTCTTTTTCAGAAATCTGTCCTTAAACTCTAGCTTAAAACTGAAAAATATGTTGGATTTTCACTATAAAATATTTTGGATTTTTCACTGCCAGGACCAAACCAAGTTTTTCTGTAGCTGGCAAGTTAAAAAAGCAGCTCACACGTGGGCACTGACACCCATAAGTGAGGCAAGCCCAGCAGAGCAGGGAGTCCTCAGGAGCTTGATGACAGGTTGTGTCCTGACCTCTTGAGTACTGCTTTTGTACTGCTGAAATTCTCAGGGTTTAAGTTTGATGAATTAGGTGTTTTATTTTGTTTCTTTTAAAAAGTTAGAATTGAGCTTTTGGAGAAGTGGGATGAGAATTTATGTGAACCATCATGTGGATAAACCTCTATTGGATGCCTGTCCTTGCATTTTAGCCAGTGAACAAAAATAAAGCAGCACTTAAACAAGCTCTGTGCTGTTTGCAGCAGACAGGACTGCCTGCTCTGATGGATGTTTACCATGGTTTTTCATGCTCTAAATAGAGCAGATAGAATTTTTCCCCCAAAATTCATTTTTAGAATTTGTATCAACAAATTCTTGACCTAGATGAGTGCTCCCAACATGTCACAATGTGCCTGGTTTTAGTGGCTTGTATGTACCTTTCTTTACAAGGAAATGTATTTATGTATCCAAGAATCAAGGACAATCCATGAAAGCTTCTCAGATTGTCTCAGATTACCACCCATTTGGATGAAAGGAAACCACAAACTGAAACCAGTTTGCTTCCAAAAGTGCAATTTGTGTATCTCATAAACATGAAGTTCAAAGGAACTGCAGAGTGTACTTCACCAACTCCAAAGGAAAACACTCTTGAGAACAGGAGCTTTAATAGCTCTTTGTGGACTAATGGCTGCATCTTTAAGTCATTTGCACCTTCTTAATTTTAAGCATATTGAGCTGGGTTTTAGCAAGCCCCTTGTGCACTGAGCATGGCTTCAATATGCAAAAGATGAGGACCCCTTCCTGTCCTGCCCCATAGAAGTGAGGAGGGGCAGGGCAGGTGGAGAAGGCTGGCTCTTCACAGGGGAAGGTGGCATGAGCAGATGTCTTCTCCACACAGGAGTCTCCTGGGCTGGCTGGGTGTCACTTGGGTTCTGTGGCAAAGGGCATTGATGTTCTGTTGGCAGTGCAGAACGCTGGGTTTGGAGCAGGGCTCCTCCATACAGGACACCAGGCGTGTGCTGGGGTACTCCTTGCAGAGCACTGCAGTGTTTCAGATGGTATTTGTCACTAATTCTCAGTTTCAGATGGTATTTGTCACTAATTCTCAGTCCTTAACCAGCTGCTCTAAAAAGTCACTTCAGCTGAGAAGTTTCTGGAGGGAAATTTACTAGGGAAAAACCAGCCTGTTCTGTAGAGATTCCTGTGCTGGAGTTCAGTAGGATTTTGATGGACTCTTCTGGACCGGGACACTTTTGTTGTCAGTTTTGATTAGCTGGGCTCCTGGCATAGGGTGCAGTTTGCTTCCTTGCTTGAAAATGCAAAAGTAATGCTTTGAAGGCACTCAGTGGAAAATTGAGTAAAGGAAAAGAGTTAAATACAGCTTTTCATCTGCTGCTTTATGTGGGTTTGAATTTTTCTATTTCTTTGGTTTTTCCTGCAGTGAGCTCAAGGCAGCTCCATGACTAGGTCTCCTAGCCTCTGCCACAGGATAAAGAATGATAGTCATGAGGTCCAGGAAGCAAAAATCTGAAAAGCTCTTGTGTGTTTACCAAGTACTTTTTTTCCAAGCAGCTATTGCAGCTCAAAGATTCTAGGTGGCAAGGAAAGTTTGAACAAAAATGCAGAAGGTCCTTATTGGCAAGATGAGCAGAAGGCAGAGAAGCTGAATGTGACCAATTTCCCATAGAGAAAAGGGCTTTGTTACTGATCTGTGTATGGCTAAGTTCAGTTGCTGAATAGGGACAAAAATATAATTTCTACATTGGACAGATATGCAATAATCTCTTGGTTTTCTCCCAGCTTCTTTCTTCAATTCTAACATTTTAGCTACTCATGGATTAGAGAGTAAGACTGATTTGGCCTTTTTTCCTTTGGGGTGAGTGAAACAAGACAGCTGCTTGTCAATATTGGCCTAATTTCACCTGATCTGCTCCAGTTGGGTGGAATAGTGGAGTAAGAGCTGGAGTCACTGATAAACTTTGTGTGAGTAGTACATCCACTGAAAACACATCATGCTTAGCAGGTTGGGAAGCACTTAATAAGGAGAAGGCACTTGTACTCAGAAATGAGAGAGTGAAATTGTGTAGAAAATTCTGTCAGCTAATGATCTGAAAAATATTTTGCAAAGGCTATTTTCTACCCTTACTTCTAATACATCTTACACTTTAATAGCCTGAACAACTGGAGAATCACACACATTAATGTCACAGTTCACTTGGGACAATTTGTTTTGCAAGATAATGAACTGTGTCAGCAAAAGTTTAACACTTGCTCTAGGTGGGGCTGACAGTTCAGCTTTCTGGTAGCTTTGCCAGTAAAATGCCCATGGTCTGACTAAACCTCTGTGAAATTTGGTAACCTGGGAGGAGGTTATGTCATCACTTTCTTCAAGTATTTTTTATTTTGTTTAAGGCATTCTTAGGAATAGCTTGGAAGGAAATACTGCAAAATAATTGATTTTTTTGAAGAGTTCTAGTCTTGTCACACCTTGGCAGCAGAGGTGTCTTTGTGGGAGAAGGTACCTTCACCTCATTAAAACATTCAGCCCAGGGGGAGGTTTGTGTACCCTAGAGTTTTTCAGGCACAGTGTCAGGAGTGATGTGTGCAGCTCATGCTGGCAGAGGATGCTGTACCCCTGGTTTTGGGGGAGGCTCAATGGTGCAGCTGGGAGCAGAGATCCTTGGGGGTGTTCAGGAGCAGGGGAGGTTTCTGGCCCTGGTGTTACCCTAAGGAAGAAGCAGAAGAAAGGAATAAAGAATTATTCTGAGATTTTAGGGGACAAGTCTGTGAGAATGATGGAGATACAGGGGATAGATCCAGTGTCTGGGAAGACAGGGTACAGGATCAGTGGGGAAGACAAGAAGAGACAAAAAAGAGTAAAGATGGACATAGCAACTTGGAGAATAGCAGGAGATGATGCAGTTTGAGCTGTACTAGAGGGTGACTGGGGTGGAGAGGTGGGAGGAGGGAAGAGAAGAAAGAGGAACAGGCTGGTGGGTGCTGGGTTTGTGGCAAGCAGAAAGTAGCCACCTAGAGCACTTGCTCCTTGCACTGCCCACAAGGATGCTCAGGGCAGCAAGTACCTGCCAGACAGCAAGCAGTGTCTTTCACTTTAGATCAGCTCAGGGCAGTGGAGAAGGCCAGCTACATTTTCAGTGCATTTCAGGAGGATGAGCTGGCTCTAAAGCAGCAGCATGTGCAGCAGGCCATGAAGCTCTGATACAATTGCAGTTTTTCAGCAGCTTTCAGTGCCCAAGATGGTAGTTGTACTGGTTTTGTTTCTGAGCATTTTGTTTAACTATTACTAAAAGTGCCTGTGGTTATTAAAAACTCAGTTTGCCTGTGCTAATTTACCTCCTCTTGTGTGTGCCTCACGAGGCATTCAGCTGCATCATTACAGGCTGCTGCTTTGAGCTCTGTTACAGTGCCCAGAGCTCTGGCACTGGGGTGGCACCTGGCTGAGTGCTGGGTGTGGCTGGAGCTGCAGACAGCCCTGTTCTTCCCACTGTGGGAAGCTGGAGACTAAATAAAGCAAATGGCAGGAATAGAAATACTGGTTTCATGATACATTGGATTGTGTCCCTGCCTGTGACAACCTCTGTTTGGCGGCCTCCCACCTGCAGAGCACTCAATATTGCACCACTTTAAACATTTTCATGTGTAAAATAAATCCTCAGTTACCGTGCCAAAGTGGTTGAGTAGAGCAGGCTGCAGGATGATGATTTGTGAGTTGTGGGCAAGGAACCACCATTTTCAGCACCAGGTGCTAAGTGGGTCTTTAACCTTCACTGAGGGGCTGGGGCACATGCATTAGCACTTCACTTGGTTTGCAGCCTTGCAGGATGAGCTGTTCCCACTGGGGACTGACCAGTACTGTGGAGCATGATCCCTGACTGATGATGAATGCATT
>JAYDZK010000066.1:8194411-8206870 GCA_034509185.1 Euphonia xanthogaster | reverse complement strand
CTGACTGATGATGAATGCATTGCTTTCCAAGTGTAGGTAATAGCTCCTAAATTCCAGGCTGTCAGGGGATCTGCAGTAAACTGACCCTGTGGAGAAAATGTACAGGTAATGTCCAGCCATACTGAGAAGGATCACCCTTTTCATCTCATCAAGGGCACATGTATAGGGAAGTTATAAAAGCTTAATAAACAAAGAAGTAGTTTATTGATTATTAACTCAAGTGCAGATTGCTTGTATGTGTTTGAAGGACCATCTATGCCACACTCGGGAGAGACTGGGCTACAACAACCCCATCTTCAGCGTTTTCTTGCTCTCTTTCATCTTTAGGGTTGGCTGGGGGTTCTGGGAGTGGAGTGATCTCTAACTGTGTCTGGTTCAGAGGTCTAGATTTGTTTACTCTAAGGAAGAGGTCATACGAGTCCAGTACAAACACAATGGCTTTGTTCTGTGAGATGCTTCTCTTCTGTGCTTTCTTTCATCCAGTGCTGTCCCATGGCATTTCACAACAGTGGGGCACAGCAGAGCTGAACAAGTTATCTATCCTTTGATTTCTAGGACCCAAGCTTTGGAGGTCCAGTTCTAATTCTTGCAAATTAGAGGTTAGCTGTGTCAAGGCAGCACTTTGGGAACAGGGCTGGGGAGGACAGCCTGAAGGCAAGAGTGGAAGCTGAAGGCATGCTGAGGTGTGAGGTTGCTGCTGGGGCTGTGTCAGGATCCAGTTTTAAAGTTATTAGAAATGCCTCTGCCCAAATTAAGGTGCAAACAAGACCATATGCCAAGGTCAGTAGTATTTTTCTTTAATATTAAATTAAATAAATGGGTTTATTTAATAGTAAATATGAGAGAGAGAGGAAAAGAGAAGAAGGAAGAGAAAGAAGTAGCAGAGGTGGGGGTACAGAAAGAGAAACAGAATAAAGAAAATATCACCTTTCCATGGATCCACGTGATGTTCATTGATCCACTCCAGCTGGTCAGCTTGGTGGTGAAGGTCCCCCCAGAAGCACAGAATCTGATGGATTCATGTATATTCAGACCAAGGGGGAATGCCCCCAGCACATCCCCCAGGGCAGGGACCAGGCTCTCGCAGCAGGCTCTGGATCTGTTCCATTGTTTTGCATCAGGTGCAGTCCTGTGGTGCACAGCCTCAGGAATGAGTCTGGGGAGTGCTTTGGGGGGGTCTGTGATGGATGATGATGCCCCCTCCTCTGACTCTCACTTGAATGTCCCGTGGATGTGGCCTGTGGGGTTGGGGGTTCCACAGCTGGGCCAGTTTGTGTAAGGGAGGATGGGAGTTCAGTGCCTCTGATCAGAGGTTACACCGTGCGCCCAAAACCTCCTTCTGCCCCCCCCCCCCCCTTCACGGGGAGGCTGGATAAACCTGGCTTCTGTGGGCTCCCCTACCTCAAACCCAGCCAGAGATGATTCTCAGTGCAGCTGCTGGGTTTGGCTTTCTTGTGCATTCCTTTCCCTCAGCCTGGTTTGTTTCTCCCTAGACCTGAACTAATTGAACAACAGTGTCCCCTTTATCTTACCTAGGCAGCTTAATTTACAGACCAAAGTTCCAGTCAGGCATCTTCAAGGAAGCTTTTGTGGTTGTAGCATCTTTGTACAGTTTTTGCTATAGTGGGCAAAACTCCTCCATAACAGTGTTAAAGGCATGAGCCATTGTGGTGATGTTTGCAGGGGTCCCAGGACAAGGGAAGAGATGAGAATCTTGACTCCATGTTTCAGAAGGCTGATTTTTTTATTTTATGATATATATTATATTAAAAGAAAATGATATATTAAAACTATACTAAAAGAACAGAAGAAAGGATTTCATCAGAAGGCTTGCAAGGAAAGGAATGGAATGAGAAAATCTTGTGACTGCTCACAGCCTCGACACAGGTGGCTGTCATTGGTCATCAAGTAAAAACAACTCACCTGGGCCAATCAAAGATGCACCTGCTGCATTCCACAGCAGCAGATCATTATTGTTAACATTTCCTTTCTGAGGCCTCTCAGCTTCTCAGGAGAAAAATCCTAGCAAAAGTATTTTTCAGAAAATATGTCTGTGAGAAGCCATTTCAGTCCCTGCCAGGCTGTGTGCCTGTCTGCCCATGGCCTGGCCAGCTCAGAAGGAGAGGGTAAAGCTGGGGGGCAGGCTGTTAGTCTGCATCACTTAGAGCCTCCTTCTCTGGGACATCCATCATCTCAGTCAGTTCTCACAGAACTTGTGCTTATTCTGAGGATGTCTGTTTTATTTCTTTGCTTAAGAGCTTGTGCTGTGTTTCTGCTAAGCCCTGTCATGGGACTGACTTTTGCTTTTGATGGCCTGCAGTGTACAGTGAAGTTCCACTTCGCACTTCTTGGATTATGTCTGTAGAAATTAATTTAAACTATTCTTGTTTCTACTTATCTTCTTTCCTCTCCTTTGCTTCTCATGCTCTGCAAGCAGCCAGAATGTATTTTTGCTTATATCCATGGTCTCTCTGGATTAGATGGAAATGTAAACTCATGGAGGCAAGAAACACCTCTTGAAAACAAGTGCAGGGCCCTTTGGAGTATGGCTGTTTCTGCTCCATTTGCTGCAAGTGCTCAGTAAAAACTCAGATTAAAAACTTAGGTCGTGCAAGCATTTAAAACCAAACTGCATGTTATATGAACCCACTCTCAGTTGGTGAGGCAAGCTGAACATCTTGATGCTGCTTTTCTGCTTGCTCTTTTTTTTTTTTTTTTTTTTTTTTTTAATAATTAGCATCTCACCTTCCTCTGCAGGGTTTTCTTTTCCCCATCTGGTATGTCCTGCAGGGTAGGCAGGTAGAAGCCAAGCCACAGTGGTGCTTCTAGCTCAACACCTGGCCCTTGCAGACATCCTTTGGGCTGTGCCTTGTTCTGCTCGAGGGTCTTGAGAAGCTGCAGAAGTGGCTGGGGGGTTGAACCCCCACCATCACTGTCAGGGAGGGCAGTGGTGGCTCTGACAGAACAGAGGAGTCAGTGCTGCCTGCTCCCAGCTGAGCAGTGGCTGGTTCATGGGCTCCCACTGGGGCCAGCCTGCTCCATCAGGGCTGTCCTGGCCCCCATGCTGCAGGGCTTCTGCACCTTTTAAGTGGTTACTGCTTGCCCATTTTCTTTCATACAGACTAATCTGAAAAACCTTTTAACTGGTGTTATTTTCCATTATAGAATGGTTTGTGTTGGAAGGAAAAGATCATCTTGTTCCTCTGTTTCTCCCTCTTTCTAAACATTTGCATTTCTGTTGATGAGGATTTGCAGCAATGCAGACACCTCTTGATGCATTCCAGGACAGAGTAAAGACTCTGTGGGAGAAGTTCTTCGCTTATAACTTATCATTTTTCTCCCTAATTTGAATGGAAAGCAACATTTTACTTATCTTTTTAAACTGTCAGCTTAATTCTGTGTTTGTTACCAGAGTAAACTCTTGTCTCTGGAGCATTCTAGGCAGTTTGCAAACAGAGAAGTTATACACATTGTGCTCAGCACAAGTGGGCAGGAGCCACTAGGTTGATGCATTGTCAGTTATCCTTACCCAGCCCAGGCAGATTTCAGCATACCTGGAGTTGCAGGTGAGGTTAATGCAGTCTGAGAGATGCTGCTAGCAGCTTGCATCATGGATTGTGCAATACCTGCAATCAATAGGCTTTTAAAGAGGCTACAGGCTCCCTCCTGCAGGGTGATTTCAGGTAATGCATTAAATACAGCTGGGAAAGATGGGGCTAACTACCAGAGACTGGCTGTATTTTACCTGAAGATCTTTCAGCTGTGGGGCTTTTTTTGTCTGCATGGTGTATATTACAGATGTACACAGCTCTCATCACCAAACAGGGACAGCAGTGCACTCTGTGAGTGTAGGAAGGAGGTGGTTATGCCCTGCAGATTCTGTTGTAAAAGCTAGGCAGGAATTAGGAGCAGGGCCTTTTAGATGGAGAGCTGGGATCCAGTGAGGTGCTTTGCAAGATGATCTGTGGCAGACACTGGTCCCAGCCCCCAAAGCTGGTATTCTGTGCCCCAAATGGAGCTCCTCTTTGCTGGAGGTTGTTTAAAAATACATGTCAGTGAAACAGAGCTCACAGGCCTCCTTGGCAGAGGGCCCATAGCTAATCACTAGAGATTTCACAGTGAAGTTTTTCAGTGTCTGTTTGATTAATGGTTCATATTTTGCTGATCTGAGACTTTTTATTTTATTCTTAAATTTAATACATATTACTTATATGACTTAAATATGTTTTAATTCCATCTTAAATCAGTGGAACAATCTTTACAGTGGAGTTGGCTTTTTTTTTTTGCACAGCAGCAGCAGCAGCATGTTTGCAGAGGCTCGTGCTTGGACATGCAGCTGGTTAGTAGGATTCTTCACAATCCCGTTGTATGCACTTCCCTGGAAGTCTCTTAAAAGTAAGAAACCAAAGAGCTCAGAAACACCATGGAACTGAACCTCAGTGCATTATGCCTCAAGGCTATGAGGGATAACCCTGCTGCTCTCCCAGGAGAGAGGTTTGGTGTGTCAGGCTGTCGCAAAGGTATGTGCAGAGAGGCTGGGTGGGAATGGGAATGCATGTTTGGGTCCACCGAGATGACCTTGCAAAGTCCAGCTGGTTTCCCTTGGTCAAAATTTGAGTACGTCGGAGTGCAACCTGATTTTTACAAGTTCACACAGTCTGTATGCTGCTCCCTTCCTTTGAAGTTAAACATCCTTTTCTTTCCCCCAGGCAGGAAAGCCCCCGGGCTGCGCTGGCTGGGTTCAGGCTGTGCGCTGCGCCTCTGGCACCAGCTGCAGCACCAACAGCGCCCCTCCAGCTGTTCGGCTGGGGATTCCTGAGCACGTCCTTTCCCCTTGCTGTGCATACATCCACAGGAAGCCACTGCTGTCCCAGTACGGCCGAGGGCTCATGAACAAGGGATTTAGAGTTGGGCCGTGTTTGCCTGCAGGGCTTTGATCTTGAGAAGGGCACTCAGCAGCAGCGCCGCTGCTGCCATATCAAGGGCCTTTGTCCCAAGCCCCTGGGGCTGGAGGCTCAGCAGGGAGGAGCTTCGAAATGAGCTAGGAGTTTTTCTCCTGAGAACAGGAACCTTTGTCTCAGTTAAATGTGTGTTTGCTATTTTTCAGTGCTACAAGTGATCGGTTATTGTAAAATCCCGAAGTACTTTGTATTGAGGAGAAATCTGTGACAAATGCAAGCAAACCCACTGCTTTTGACACTTGTTTCTCTTAGTACTTTCAGTCCTGAATGACAAATGGACTGTATTCTTTGTGGTTAGCACAGACCACTTGCAGAAGAAGTCTCATGCATTCATGCCTTCTCAGCTCAAAACAACTTCTCAAGCCAGCTTTTCCAGCAAAATTCCTCTTCCTGAGGTTCATGGTTGAAGATCATAATAGCTAGGTGGCAGAAGTCCACAAAACAAGGCACTATTCTCCATGTAATAAAATATCTGAGTACATTTGTTAAGTTTTTTATGCTATTCCTTCTCCCCTAACTGCACTCCTTCAGTCCAGACCTAACACTGTCATGCCAGCTAATTCGTTCCCATGTCTTTGCTTCCTCTTTGTCCTGCTGTCTTGGGTTTTTGCTCATGTTCACAGGAGCAGCCCTGCCAGGCTGTGCTTCCACAGGGGGCTGCAGTTGCTGCCTCCAGAGCACCACTGTCAGTAGTGGGGTCTGCTCTGTGCTGCAATGGCTTTTAAAGCAAACAAGTCTCTCCCTGAGCTGACAGAGTGCTCTCCAAGTGGCTGCATTTGTTTGTGTTTTTTCTTTCTCCACCTTCCCAGGGTTGTTTTTGATCCTGTGTGTGACACCAGTGAAGTGCACAACACGCTGCCTTCCCATCCAGGTAGTCCAGGGTTTGGTTTATTTATAGGTCAGGAGAGCATGGGAGGCATTTCCAGGTTTAGGGAGGTGGAAGAGAGAAACAACAGAAGGGAGCAAAGAAGAGATTATTTGTCAGATTATGTCTCTTGCTCTTCCTGGAATCAGCTCATTTGTTTCAGAGGACCAGCATGAGAAAGGCAGGAGGCCTGGGAGTGCTGTGTTTGTCAGGAAAGCTCTGTGCTGGGAGTACAGCAGCACAGAGGGCCCTTGCCTAAATTGGGGGTGACGTGATATGGGAGCTTGTGGTGTGCCACTGAACTGATTTTATTTCTGCATTCAGAGGCAGTGTGCCTGCTTTGGCTCTCTTTAGGTTCAGAGATAGGAAGTGTAGGAAAGGAAATATTTCTGGCTTCTGGAAACTTTCTTCTCTTTTTTATGTAGCACATAGTCTGGAAGCAAAAGTCTTTGTTGCTCTGCCAGTATGGCTGTTTAGAAGAAAAGATAAAAATATGACAAAGAAGATTTTAAAGGAGCACCAACAGGCAATGATCTTACCAGCAGATTAAAAAAACCTTCAGTTTTTCCTCAGCATCTCTTACGTAGTGCTTCTCCCCCACCCTCTTATTTTTGTCTTCTGAACTATCACTGTGAGATAGAAAAAAAACAGTATTGAGAAATTTAGTGTCTGCACAGAATCACAGCCTGTCCCTTTAAACTAAAGAGAAGCCTTAGTGGAATTTCTATTCTGGGAATAGTTAATTCTGTTTGAGGTTGGGCAAGAGAGAAGCGCTCACAGGCTTAGTAGCAATATTTTTACTCCATTTGTTTTTTCTCTTAAGGATTTGCCTGCCTCATTTGATGGAAAGTGCATTTATTGATCAATCCGCCACTAAGAAGATCTTGGAGAAAAAGAGGGTGAGAGAAGGGAAGAAAAACAACCAAACAAAAAGCCAAAAGACAGTGTTCGTAGCTGTAGTGCTGTTATGTAATAGCCATTATGTAATGTCTGTTGGTGCCAACTAAAAATATACTGGAAGATAACTTCCAATTCATTGAAGCATTTAACTAGCATCATCCCAGGGTTTCTGGTTCTGGATTCAATCCCTTCTGCAGATGTTGCAAAGAGCTTACAAGTCCCCTAGGTAGCACAACAACCCATTCTGTCTTTTATCCTTCTTCTTGTCCACTCTTGATTTCTTTCTTTCAACTGGAGTTTTAGAAATGGCAAATCCCTCTTCAGGTCACCTCTCTGCATACCCCACTGACCATGCCATTGGTCCATAGAGCATCTCTCCTCTCTCTTGTTCAGCTAAGCTTTAAATGTCTGTGGCAGACCCTGGGTTTCAGGAGAAGCTGAGCGGAAAGCGTAGCAGGGATTAGATTTTGCAGCAGGCGTTGAAAACTTGACAGCTTCATAGGTGGTGTTTTACAGGAGGTGGTTCTCCTGTAGCTGAGTGCAGCTAAAAGTGCCTTGCCTTCTCCATCCTTAAGCCTCCCCTTGAGCTGCCACCATGCCCAAATGCTCAGTGCAGCTACAGTTACAGAAGTGGGCACCCCAAGATAGCCACAGCTGGCTCTGGTGTGATGCAGACCAAGGTTTGCCCTTCCTCTCTGAAGCACACTGTGTGCAGAACCTGAATACCATTTCCTGAGGCAGAGTGGGAAGCCGATGCTGAGCGGTGCTGCACGATGGAAGTGCCTTGGCCAGGGCTTGAGGGCAGTGGCAGCCTCCTTGGGGAGGCAAGTAGACATCAGCTCTGATGCCCTACACAGGGTGGGTGTGACAGCCGTGGTCCCCTTGACACAAGGGAACGTGACAGGCTGCTGAAAGTGACCCAAGGAGGAGCAGCAAGGAGGTGACCCAGACATCAGCAGTGAGCTGTATCACTGATAGAGACCCAGCAAGGTTTCTCCATTTGGACAACAGAAGTCTAAATAGTGCTGGCTGAAAAAGCCATGAGCAAAAAACCTCTTTGTATCCAAGATTTCAGCCTGCACAGAGCCCTACAATATTGTAAATAAGATGATGTATCACAGAATTGTGTGAGTGCTTTAATTAAAGCCTTGTGATAGTGCTGGGGGAGGGTAGTAGACGTTATCACCAGAGATGAAGCTGAGCTGTGGTTGAAGCAACTTCACACAGAGGGATTCAGACAGCGGGGTTTAGGCTCCCATCTTGTGCTGTAATTGATGTAAAGCATTGCCATTTCTGTTCTTCATTATTGAGAAGTCATGGTACTGTTCTGTACCTAAGCACTGAGACTGTGCAATGGCATAAATCTATATTCAGGTTTGTTTCTGCAGTAGATACATCCTGTTAATGAACAATGGTCAAGGAGACTAATAGCTCCATTGCAGGCATAACAGGTGAGGAGAGAACTGTCCAAGCCCTCCAGAATCAGTTTCAATCCCCAAATGGGATCAGCAGGGTTTGTTTTTTTTTTTCAGAAGAGCAAAGATTTAGTATGTCTTCAAGACTTACTTCAAGACAAGTCTTGAAGTATTTGTTTTGCATGAATTTACAAAAGCAGCATCTTGCAATTGCATCCACACAAGCACGTGCATCAAGCAACACGTTTTGTTCTTGAAGGCAGAGAAGTCATTAGTACCTATCATAGTTATTGTTGTTGCTATTGCTTTATTACAGCAGCAGAATGAAGCAAGAGTGCATGTAACTCCTAGTCAAATTCAATTTCTTCTGCAGGAACAGAAACAGGGAACCAGTGGTGCTTTGTGCATGCATTGGCTGCATGTCAGCTGCAATGACAAGGGCAGTCATTTGTGTCAAGTTTTAATAAGGGGGAAATCCTCATCAGTAGGCCTAAGATTTTATCCAACAAGTATTTTGTCTGCTTGCTTTTAACTGAAGCAGCCTATTTTCTGCCACATGAATGTGCTTCAAATCCCAGCTCCTGGTCACATGCAGGAAGCCTTTCTGCTGGAAGATGTCTGTGTAGGAAGGGCAGTGGGCATTGGGTTAAAGCAGTGGGTCAGGACATAGAAATCATATCATGTATGATCAGATGTTTTAACCTGGCTGTGTGTTGATGCTTGTCTCTGGTAGTTGTTGAGTGATGTGGATGCTTGCTCAAAACTACAGCAAATTAGCCGAGTGATAATTATTTAGCACTCTTGGATACAGATTAGGACTCTACAGACTCAGGCCAGCATGATTTGCTTTCTCTGGGGTGAGATACAGTGCACAGTGCTTATTCCTTTATTTGTATGAAGACAGGGAGAAAGTCTATACAAAAGCTTTTTACTGAGGGGTGTGTGAATAGAAACCACTCTCCATTTCTTTGTGTTTCGGATCACAAGTGGCAGACACTTGGAGAAGAAACATGTAAAAGCTGTGGAAAAAAGAGGCAGTGGATTTACTGCTGCCTTGCTGGTCCAGCCAAGCACAGTTAGAGCAATACACTGACTTTGGTCCACTTCCCTTGGTGACAACAGCAGCATAATAATGGAAGACATGACCATAAATCTTTTAGTGCCAGGAAAAAGCTGGAGGTCTGAAACATTGAATAGGGAACAAGATCCACTGTCCTGCACGTGCTCCCCCGTGGGAAATGCACAGGGCAGCCAGCATGGAGCAGATGCTGGCCCATTGGCTGTCCTTGGAAAGCTGGAAACCATTGCTCTGGAGGTCCTCAGTGTGCTTTTAATGGGGCCAGTCTGGGGAGTTGGCTCTGCTGCATCGTGGTTTTATATGCTTATGGGCAAGATGTGTTGAGGAAAGCATTCATTACATTGTGAATAGGCACAAATAAACCAGGGAGTACTGTATCAGTGATATTGTTGTGTGGGATTATCTAAAACACTGTGTCATCTAGCAGCTCTGACCAGCTCTTTGATTGGAAATCAGCTGGGTTTGTTATTGTGCCTATGTTTAAATTGTACTTTCCTTTGAATGTCTTGATATCTTGCATTAAAAATCCACATAATTGTATGGCCAGAAGATGCCCTGGCTGTTCCTCCTGTACAACTGTTTGACCACCAAATATGCCATAGCCATTAAATCACCCCCTGCAGTGACCTGCATATCTTTAAGCATTTAAATGACTTCTGTAAATTAAGCTTTTAGGATTAGTCATCACAGATTTGCAGCATCATTGGTGTGTTGCCAAGGACCCCAGTTTTGTCACCATGACTACTACCACAGGCTTACTGAGAAACACAAACTGCAGGGAAGTTTATTCATGTGCCAGAATGTGAGTGAGTGAGTGATGATGTTTCACCAGCCATGGCCAGAGGAGCACCTGGGTGTTTATATCCAGCACAGCCTGGAGGTGGGGCTCTCGAGGGGAGAAGATGCTGTTACCCTTCAGGGGAAATCACCATCATACTTATTTCTTGTATTGTCACTTGTGTGTTCAATAAATAGTGTGCTTGGAGAAGACTGGGAGGTGTGTGCCTACTCTCCAAAACACTCCTATCCTGTGGGGATTATCCCTTCCCAGGGAAGGCAGTCCTTCACCATGGGGTGTGAAGCTGCAGGAGAGCTGATCCTGTGATGAAGTAACTGTAATGATCAAATCTCCTGGTGCTGCCTAGTGAGATGGAGTGTCATGTTTGGGAGATTTTTTTTTTAATCTGAGCACTGAAAAACAGAATTTCATGGTTTGTCTCCAATGGGGAATTTACAGCCTCTGCTATTGCTTCTTTAAGTATATGCCTACCTTGTGCAAGGGCAAGCTCCTGGCCCCTGTAATCATTTTCTTCAGGCATTTGAGAATTAACTCTTTGGGAATTAAGTCTTCACTGCTGGAAACTCTTCCAGTGCCATCTCTTCCAGTTTGGTGCTCTTCTGTTGTTTGAAAACCCATCCCTGTAGCTCTCCTCCACCTTCTCCCACAGCATCTTATTGGATATCCAACATGTATACATGAGTTTACCTGGGAGATCTTGAAGAGAATGTGCATTTGGTAGCATAATCGGGTGTATTTTTCCTTGTCCTGTTGATATCTGTGGCTCTTTCTCATGCAGTTGTCTCTTGTTCCTCAACATCATCTGATTTGTTTCATAATGGCTCAGGACCAAAGTTGTCCTGGCTGAACCTCCTGTATTCTGGTACATGTCCTGGACTTTCCTACTGAATCCTTCAACAAAACTGTGCCAGAAATCATCAGTTCACTGGTGTCTCATGGAAGAAGGGTCCAAGTTTTGAAATGTCTTATACGGTCCTTGGAGGGAGAAGGAAATCCAGGGAATGGTTCTTAGCTCCCTATCAGCTCTGTAGCACCCCAGGCAGGAGTGCTGATAAACAGGCTGCCCAGCAGTGTGCTCAGTGTCAGGCAGGAGCAAAGCCCTTCTCAGAGTGTTTTTCTTCATGCATGAATCTTCCTTTTCCAACTCATCCCATCCCACTCCCACCTCCTCTCACAAGAGCTCCTCACAGCTCTTGTAGCTGAGCATCTCTCTAAGGGTGGCTGCTCTGTCTGAATGTGGGATCCTCCCTGTGCTGTTCCACCAGCTCTGGGTCGCCAGCTTGCCATCTTGGCATGAATGCCTGAGTGGGTTTTTTGTTTTTGAAAGAGATTCTTTGAATTCAAAACATAGCAAATTCCTGGTGGAGGCAGCTGGTGGATTATGCTCTGTGAGTGCTCTGTGCCTGGGACTTGCTCTTCTGTGATCCTTCCCTGACCTTCCAGCAGCAGTGCCAAAAACCTCTGTTGTGGGTTACAGATCAAAAGTGCATAAATAGAATGAACCAATTTGCTGGGGTCAAAAAGGGGACAAATGCTTCTGATACCAACTCACATGTGTGGCCTGAAGACAAACTGTCCTACAAGCCAGCTACTCCCTGAAAATGGAGCTGGTCAGGAGGAGAGAGCATAGCTGTGTGCTTACGTGTTCTCTGGAGGAGCATTGTCTAGTGATGAGCACGACTACAGGACATATTTGTGTGCTAGTAGATCACCACAACCCAACTGCTGCTTCCATTTAGGAGGCTTCCCACTTCAACCATTCTGGTTTCCTTATATTTTGGGTTTATCTCTAATTTCCCACAAATAATCTGTCAGGTTCTTCACCACTCTTGTTCCCCTGAACAAAACTGCTTTCGCAGGGTATGTTCACCTATGCAGTAAAGTGCTTGTTCTGAGCTCTGTGTGGGTGTTGGGTTTTAGGAGTTCTCCTTTTGTTTTTTTCTCCTCTGGAATTTTCTCCCATTTTTTGTTGCTAAGAGACAATAACAACCAGGTAATTCGGAGAGACAAAAAAGTTTGCCTGGGAAGGCTGTGTGTGGCTGCCCTCTTAGCTGGGGGGTTTCTGGTGGAGGGGCAGAGGTACAATGAGAATTGGGAAGGGGGGTTGGATGGAGCTCCCAGCCCGCTCTTGTTCTCTCGGCATCCATAGGGGAGACAGGCTGTGGTCACTGAGGGGAGAGTTCCCACCACTGCAGGGTTCTGTCTGCTGCCTTTCTTCTACCGTGAGCGCAGCTCTGCTCAGAAGAGCGGCCGTTGTACCTCACCAGCGCCCTGCCTCACTAAAAAGGGATCCTCACCGGCTGCTGGGGGCCTCGGGGGAAAGCCAGGATCCCTGAGCCTGTTCAGGAGCTGGGCTGCTGCTGGCCAGCCTCTGCCGTTCTTTCCACCATTGCTCTGGGTTTTTGGTACACCGTGGCCCACAGTCCCGGCCTGCCCAGACA
>JAYDZK010000066.1:8173262-8193258 GCA_034509185.1 Euphonia xanthogaster | reverse complement strand
CAGCTCTGGGGAGCTGTGCTGGGCACTGCTCCTGCCTTCCCCCCTCCCAGCATAAATACCTGCTGTGCTCTCTCATGGTCCTTATCAGCTCCAGCTTTGTTTCCTTGCATAATTCTCTCAGTGCCTTATCAGATGAGCATGATTTCAAAGTGTTAAGAACATCAGTGCCTCTAACAGTTTTGCAGTAGCTTGCCTTGGTCTCAGATTAGATGCAGACATAATAATGATAGAAAATTAAATAATAGAAAACTCCTGTTTGGGTAGAGATGCTTCTCTTCCTGGATTAATAATAGAAGCATGGAGACCTGTTGGAAAGGAGCAGGGTTTTCTCAGGTAGTTGCTTTAATCCTAGCTGTGTATCTGATATCTGACTGTTTTATGGGTTCATGTTCAGGGCAGTGCAGAAAGCCCCCATGTCCCATAGCAAAGGCCACAGGGGCTTCCCCAGCACATGAAGAGAAAGGGATTCCTGTTTGTCCCTGTGGCTGGGTAACAAGGCCCCCTGAGCAATGTCTCATTTCTCCTGGATGCTTGGAGATGTGATTTGTGTAAAGAAGGGCCGTGAAAGAGGTCACACTGGAACCAGCCACCATCATCCCTGCTTCCCTCCCTCCTCCTCTGAGAGCAGCAGTAAGGCATGCTGCATGTATGTGAGCACTGTGTCAGCACATAGGAAAGAATGAGATCTTCCTGTTCCAAACAGGGGCTGAAATAATCAGACCAGTATCTTCAAAACATCCCAGATGACAAGGCTGTGTGCTGCTGAAGACCATGGTTGGAGATGGCCACCCAGCCCCTGTGAGGATGCTCACTCCTCTGAAGGGAGCTGGTCCTGAGCCTGGTCACAGACCTGGACCCAGCCCTAACCAAGCTGGTGCCTGCCTGAAGTGTTGAGTGGCCAGTTTGCACCTTGTGCCCTCCCACCTCACATAGGGAGGATCTGTTTGCAGAGTACTTCTGCCTTGCTTGGAGTGCTAGGTGCAACAGAAAATAGGCTTATAGTGTAACTAGGGAGATATCTTTATTTGTAAACAGAAAAAATGTGCTCTGCTTTCCATATTCAGGCCATATACCCATTCCCAGGATGTAGTCTCAGCCCCTCCATCTCCCTCTGTCCCCCATTTGCCTGGCTGTAAAAGCATCCAACAGCCAGCATGTACACTGTAGTTTGGGCTCAGGCAGCACCAGGCGTTGCCTTTTCTATCCAGAAAAATTTATTTTTATTCCTGCTTGCTCTCACCCTTCCCTCACCATCTCTCTTTACATTCCCACCCCTTGGCTTGCTGAATAATTTGAAGGTGCTAATTGCCCCGCACTGCAGCTGAGCCATTGATCTGGAACACAAACAGTCTCCAGGTAATTTTCCGTCTGAGCCAGTCTGGGGCTTGCGCAAGTGCTGATGTTTGTTTCCTTGCGCTTAAATTTCCTGCAAAGAAAAGCTTTTGTGTTGCTCTGGGTAAGATTCCTGTGCCTCGGCCTCAGCCAGCAGCTGCTCTCTAAGGCCATGTGGGGCTGGAGGAGACTGACACTGACAGTACCCCATTCTGTGTCATTGAAGTCTGGGGGTGGAAATGGATAATCCTGCTCTGTCATATTGTGTCCCTCTATCAAAACTGCTAGCCTAGTCCCTGAGGTATCAGGTGGCTTCTTTGCCCATCTTTAGTCCTGCATTTGGGACAGACTGGGAGCAGCTCAGACTCTTTGTTCAGTTATAAAAAGACTTGTTTGGTTAGATAAGTACTTGGAGGCAGAGGTTGCAGGGGTTGCACATCTGTGAGGATTCAGACATCCCTGTCTGTAACAGCTGACCACAAAATCCAGCATTGGGTCACTACTGGCACTTGGAAGTGCATCCTGCACAGCAGAGGGTTAATTTTCCTGGCTATTGCTTCCAGCAGCCTCAGCAGAAGCTGTGCCTTTGCAGGGTTTGATCCGAGGGGCGGGGGTGTGGGATGATGTAATGTTACCAACTCCCTGCACTGGTGGGAGGAGGTGAGGTAAAAAAAAACCTCATCTGCATTCATTTCTCTCTCCAGCTTGTATGCACTGTTTCAGTTTACCTGGAAGACTTGTTTTTGTGTTTTTAAATGAAATCAGTGGTCGTTTTTCTTACCCAGGGTAAGGCTGGTGTGGCAGCTCTGGTGGAGAGCAGGATGGGGTTAAAGGGAGCCGTGCTCAGGTGTTGGCAGGGCTGCACCTGTGGGAACCCCCAGAGCAGGGGGGGATGAGCTTTGCAATCCCATCTCTGCAGGCACTCTTGTCTGCAGGTGGTGTGTGCATGTAACTAGAAATGAGGAGCAGTTGTCTGCCCCTGAATCATAAGGAGATTTTGAAAAATGTAACACCTGTCTTCCTTCAGAAAAGCAGCCCCTTCCCAGACTCAGATAAGTTGTCCATGCCTCAGACTCCTTGGGATGAAATGCTGCAGGCTGAGTCAGAAGGTAAGGACAGGTCTCAGGTGGCAGGTAACCAGGCAGAGGGCTGGGAGGGGAGAGGGAGTCACTGGCATTATTGGCAGTCCTTGCCTCTTTCCAGGCCAGCTGGTAGATGCTGCTGCTTTGGCAGGAGGGAAAGGTTCACTCCTGCTAGCACCTCTCACACCATGCCTTTGATGGGGGGCTGGCTGGAGTGACTCAGCCATTGCTCTTTTATAAGGACTTCTTTTATAGAAAAGGAGGATCTGCCTGAGTGTGTGTGCAGCCCTTACAGCCCATGCTTGGCTTTTCAGAAATGGCAGGTTGATGACACCTCAGGAATAATTTGACACCTCCCAGCCAAGGAAAGATTTTCCCAGTTCAAACCCTGCTGAATATCCCCTCTGTCCATCCACAAATTCACAGAGAGTAGGAAAAAGGGAGTAGAAAGACATCCCTCAGCTGCTGTGAATCCTTTTCCCTGCCCCATCCCAGGTCACCTGCATGCCTGGCAGTGTCAGGGGATGGGAACACATCAGAGCTCAGCTGGCAGCTGGGAAGGGTCTTGGTTTTTTATGATTATGGGCTCAGATGACAGGAAGACAACAGGAGTAATTCTTGTGATGGTGATGGGTTGGGTAGCCAGAACTCCCAGGTTTCTCTCTGACTTGTCCACAAACATGCAAATATGTCTGCACTGTCCTGAAAGTCCCTTTTGAAGTGATGCAGTTATTTGGGTGGTGCTGTGGATCCATTCTGTAATCTCAGAGCAAGAAGGGAACACAAGAAATGGATGTCTGTCATTGGATGTCTGTCATTGGAACTGCCTCTGCTCTGACTCTGTGTGCTGAGTGAGAGTTGTGTATCCAGAACATCTCCAGGAGGGAAGACTTCTCCTCCACATCCTTTAATTGGACCAGGGATATGCAGGCATTTAGCAAAACATGATGTTTTCATGGAAAGTTCATGTTAAAAATGGCATTTTTTACTAAGTAATGGCATTTTTAACAGTTAAAAAGACTGTTTAAAATGGCATTTTTTACTCCTCTCCCTGCCTGAGGCCTGCCCATGGTTCTGGAGTGACCCAGGATGTGCACATGACCCTCACTGTGGCAGAACACAGGCCTGCAGCAGCACTTCCAGGAGCAGCAGTCTTGTGTACCCCCCAGGACACAGCTTCACCTGACTTTTCTGCTTGCTGCAAGCTTCATGTCAGTCCCAGGTGAAGGAGCACAGGCAGTCCAGAAGGCTTCCACAAGGCCAGGAGAAACTTACCACAGCAGCAAAACCCCTTCCAAACCACATGCAGACACTCAGTGGGTACCAAATACTTTAGCCAGGACAGGGAAAGGAAAGGGTTCCTGAGTTCTTGTGGGTCTCCAGAGATTTGTAGTGGGTGCCTCTGGTGAGGCAGCTGCAGCTGCAGCAGGTCTGCCAGGTGTATAGAAGAACTTGCCACTGCTTGGGTGTTGGGTTAGGGCAGGACAGGCAGAGACTCTGGGTGGTGCTCGTGGCCTCTGCCTGTGGCACTGCAGCACTTGCTGGTTGTTGAGTTCAGCTCTTTGTCAACAGGGGGATGCTGGTTCTTTGCTTGAAGGTGGGGAAGCTGAGGTTTGGAGGAATATATGCTGATTTTAAAGGAAATGCATTGTGTTTCACGTGGCTGAATAGCTCTCTCCTGCAAGGGAAACTTGCATTGCAAACATATTCCTTTCCCCTTGGGAAATTCTGGCTTTTCTTTGATCCAGCTGCTGTCCAGATGAAGACCAAAGGAACCACTTGTTTTGGGTTTAGGTGGGAGCCTAATGAAGAAAGAGGAGCTGCTTGGATTTCTGGAGCCATTTCTGGTTTTCCCACTTCAGAGGGATAGGAGAGGCATGGGCACCCCTCACCTCTCTGTCACAGGCACTGCTGGGGATGGCTCTGAGGTGCCACCCTGCTGCAGACACAGGAGGCTTTGGGAAAACAGCATGACATGGAAATACCAGCACACAAGCAAAGCAGAACTGCCTCCTTGAAGTACTCAAGGGTGGCTGGCCAGATCACACCTCCTGAACTTTATTTTGGTGCTGTTACTGTAACACCCAGGAGCCACAATGCTCTGTGATGCCAATATTTCACATAGTTATTCTGTGCAGGAGAGAAGGACTCTGGCAACCAAATATTTAATGTGAAAGGGAAGCACAGTTCTGGGAGTGGATGTGATTTGCTCAAGATCACCTCACAAGCTAGTGACAGAGTGAGACAGGTGAGTCAGTAATAAGCCAAAAAACACTTACAATGTATTGTGATTAAGAAATAGTGGGTTTCTGGTTGTAATAGCACAAATTATAACATCTGTATTGTCTCATTCTTCACATGAGACTGAAAACAGAATAAAACCTTTTTAAAATGCCTCTCAGTTACCCCATCTCTAAGTCAAAAAGGGGCTTAATCCAACAATATTTTGTGGGGCCACACCACAGTTACAGACTCACAGCATCCACTTGCAGCCATTGCCACTGCCCCAACATTCCTGCACGTGGATTGTCTCTGTCTGCCAGGGACAAGGCACCTGTGAAACAGCCTGCAGCTCTACTTAAACATCGAGCCAGAATCCAGCTGGGCAAGCAATATAAAAGTCTGGAAGGAAGAGAAAAAAGCTGCACAGAAATGGTGCATTTATGAACACAGCATATTTCCTGCCTTTGCTTTCACAACACACTCCAGCAATAACATTCACTGTATTTTAGCTCTCCTCCAGAAATGGGCTTTTCAGTTTCCTCTGCTTGCTTGTATTCAGGCAGGAGAGAGATCCTGAAGAGCTTATATTAGGTGAAAGTCACTGGTTTGTCCAGTCCCAGTGGTGTGCCAGGCATATTGGATTGCTGGAAGTAGCCCAAATTCATGTCTGCACCCTTAACTGAGGAGCAGGGATGGGATGAGCAGGGAACTCCAGAGGTGTAAATAGATCAGTCAGCCACATGGCGTCATCTCTGCTCTGTACAAATATAGCTGAGGACATGCTGAGCAGAAAAAATCATTTTAATCAGCACATGCTCCTTTGCCAGCTCTGGAACCAGCATAAATACATTCCCACTCCTGCTGCTTTTAGCAGACTAGCTACTGAACTTTCTAGGACAGTGCCACACCTCAGGATCTACCTCATCCCATTCCTCAAAATCTATGAAGGCTGTGTGTCTATGCCAGCAGAGGTGAGGATTCTTTAGCATCTGATGAGAAAGTGGTGCCTGTGTTGCCAGATAGGTCAAGAGAAGCAGCTCTAGTGTCCTCCTCCTTCATCCCAGGGCACAGACATTGTGCCTGGGATGTCTTTGTAGCTGTACCTTTAGTGGTAAAAATACAGATTTCTCCATCTTTGCACGTGACACCTCCAGTGCTTCCACGTCAGACTTTCCTGTCTCATGCAGATATGTGGACAGGTGTGTAACAGTGGAGCTTTACAGCAGTGCAGTCTCTCATCTCAAAATTTTTTTATCAAGCCCTTGCTTGGGAGCTGCTGGATCATAGTGGCTGCAGAGATAGTTGTGATCTGGGGGGTAGTGGATGGGACAGTTTAAAGTAGGTACTTTACATAAAAAGTTTCCATCTGTTTCAGAATATTCACTTGCCCCTGCAGATTGTTTATATGGACAGTGAAGCTTCAGTGAAGATGGCTGAGCTGATACAGTGTCTGCTGTAGCTGCTGAGGTGGCTGTAAATACCCAGTATTAGATCCCTTGATGTGTCTAGTTAGGAGTCATTTCTCTCTCTTTGAGAACAAGGCTTGAAAAAATTCCCTGGGGGGCCTCAGTGCTCTTTGAAGCAGATTTTTGAGTCTACTAATTTTTATAAAAGAAAGGTGGGGTGAATGTGGTTATCATTTCTCTCCAGTAATGGGCTTAGAGGACTCCCTTGTATGTGTCTGTGACAGTGGTTTCCATTAAATGGACATAGGACCCAGAGTACATGAGTAACTCCCTGTGTGTGTAATTTGTGCTATTCACACGAATAGTTGAAATTTCAAGCTGGTTATTGTACTGGGTAGAGCTTGCATTGAATTGTCAGGACAGCATGAGAAAATCGCACTGGGTACATTCACCCATTCTGGTGTGATCCATAAATAGCCTTTAGAGTTAATTACTCCATAAATTGAAAAAAAATCTGTAACAGCAGACAAGGAGTAGTACAGGATAAATGTCATGCAAGAAGTGAGGGAAGATTGAAATTGCTTTGGGAGCATTCCTAGGAGGCGTGGGTTTGAGGAGGGCTGCTCTGTACTGGAGGCAGCTGCTCAGAGCTCACAGAGTGGAACCTGGACAGGCTCAGGGTGCTGCCTTTTCCCTAGAGTGCATTCTTGTTTGCTGCTTTTCATTTTCTTTCTCTTCCTCTGCCTGTTTGTCTTTTATGGTCTTGATAGTGGAAATTAAGAGACCTTTGCTTTTCAAACCTGCCTGATTATTCCTGGAATAGTACTAGCACAGACAGCTGCCTACCTCAGAGACAAAGAAAGATGCTCAGAGAGGTCAGAACAGAACTTCCAGTCCCTCCCATTCTAACCTGTTTTTAGACATTCAGATCTTTGTGCAGGAATTTTCCATGCTGCTTTGTGTTAGCAGTGAAATGCTTCAGTTGTGGGATGTGTTTAAACCTCTGGTGAACAGGTCAGCTGGTTCTTGAGAGCAAGGTTTAGAAGAAATGGGGTTTTACCCACTTTTTGGGTAGGAAACTGAGGCACAGAAACATTGAGGCCAGATATATAAAACTTCAAGCTGTTACTGCCTCACTGCAAAGTGTGTGAGTTTATGAACTTAACAATGTTCTTTTGACAGTTGTGTGAGTGGGATAAAAGCTAAATAGGAAAATCAGATGACAGGTTTCACAGCTTCCCTGTTGAGGCTATTTGGAATAAAAAAACCCTCTCTGTTTTGCATGCTCTGTTAGGAGAAAGTGTCAGAAATACAGAAGCATGCAGTTAGAGGTGGCAAGGTTCCCTGGCTGTGGATCCAGTCCTGTAGAGATGCCCAGGCAGATGCCCAGGTGCATCAAGAGCAAATCTGAGATGCACAAAGAGCAAAAAAAGACACAGAAATTGCAGTTTGAATCTACTAATTTTTATAAAATAATGTGATTGTCTTTCCCTCCAGCAAAGGGCTTAGAGGACTCCCTTGTCTTCTGTCCCTGTTCCTGGAGAATCCTGATTGTGAGGCTGCTTCACTGATAAGAAACAATAAACACCCGAGTCCCATCTCAAGTGCCTTCAATCCAGACCCAGAGAAACTGGTATCTGCCCATTGCAGGAAGGTTGCCCTGGATGGTTTGTGAAGTCCCTTCCCACCCAAAGCATCCTCTGATTCTCTGATCAGCAGTATTGTCCTCTGAGGAAGGTGACAGCTGACCAAACCCTTGGCATAAATGGAAAAAATAGCAAAAGCTGCTTGGTCATGGGTGTGCTGACTTCTCCCCAGGATGATCTCAAGCTTCTTAGCATGTAAGATGATTTCAGCTGGATTGGAGCTGTGGAATTTTCTTCTTCCTCCTGTGCACATAAGCAATAACTTTTTGGACCTAATAATCATGTTCCTGTGCTCAAAGCTAAATGATGCTTGGCCTGTGCTTAGATCCTAAGTCCCTTGGTGCAGGAGTGCTCTGTGGCACTCAGATCAAGCTCCCACCAAGAGCCTTGTGCCTGCAGCCACCTCTCTCTGCTGCAAACTGCCCACAGGATCTTGCTCGCAATTTATGCGGCAGCAAAAATCTTTGCTCACAGTTATTGAGTATAAAGGCAGCAGCCTGTGTTGAGAGGCTGTTTGCATCCTCTGAGAAGTCTGATGTGCAGTGTAACATCCCCAGGATGTTTATGCTGCCCTGTGGGCTCCTGTGGAGGAAGCACAGTGCTGGATCACTGGCTTGTCCGTGCAGCAGAGCAAAGCCTTCTGCAGGAGGCACTTCCAGAGCAGTAAGGACACAAAGCTAGCCATTTTAGAGCTTTAGAGCTCTTTCTGGATTATAGCACACTGTGAAAACTGATAGATAAATAAATATCTTTATCCTGCTTTAACCCCTTTCACACAGCTTCCTGGAAGTGAGAAACAGAGTACTCAATTTCACAACACGAAAGGAATATTCACTTTGCCTGATTTCTCAAAAGAAACTCCATTCAGGTGTTGTCTTCCACCCACTCTCCCCTCAGGATTTTGAGCTCATGTGGCCAGTTTCCGCAGTGCCTGAAAGAATAAGAGTTTCCTGAAATGTTTCCTGAGCAGAGATGTCCAGGTCAGATGTGTGTTTTATGCAGGTATCAGGGGAAGCACACCTCTTGGTGCTGGCAGGGGCCCTGGGCATGCCAGCTCCCTGCTGCTGGCTGGGGCAGGGCATGGCAGGCTCTGCATGGCAGCACCCACCTGCTGCACCCGTGGCCTCTCCAGCTCCTCCAGCATGCTGCTGCTGACTGGGAGCTTGGAAAGATGCCTAGGCTTTGGATCAGGCTTTACAACCTCAAATAATCCCTCACTTGATTTGAAGATGGGATTTTAAAACTGCAGAGCAATGTGGGGAGTGGGAAGAGAACCCTTTAATGAGCATAAAGATCCTATTGAATATATAGGTTCATATAAGCTGTGTTGCCACTTGGTGGCATTGGGCAGCAACTCTCCCAGTTTATCATGACTTCTGCAGTTGGCAGCTTTTATATTTTTAATTACTTATTGTTGGGGTCCTGATATTGCAGGAGCCTTTCTCTATCTTTTTAGTGCAAGCCAGGCTCTCCCTGCCATTTTTGCAGAGGGAAACTATAAAAGGTGAAATAAGTACCATGTAAGGTTTCTAAAGCCAGAACACTGATCAGAAAGTCCACAATATTTTTTAAATTTCATTATTTATTAATATTTGGAGTTAACTGGGGCTGAAAACATAACTCCCATAATGATGAATCAAATGAGCAATTGGATCATTCAGAGTACCAGAAGAAATCAGGGAATAGCACATCCCTCAGAGCACTCTGCTATAGTGTAAAAGTTTGTGTACTGAATGGAAATAAGTGCTTAGGAGATGATCCAGCATACCACACCAAAGGAGGAAACCAGCTGAGGGTCTTCATTTCTCTCCAAGCACTATGATAAATCCATGATTTATCTACAGTTGCACTTGGAAGCTGAGAGGTGTCTGATTGCTGTAAAGTTGGAAGAGTCCACAGAAAACAATTCACAGAGTGTCTTTGTGGGGGGAAGGGAGTTAGCAAGGTGTAGTACAGGACTCACCCAGCTATTGGTGTGGGTAGGTGAAATGCATTTCTCTTGTGGAACTGTGCATTTTCCAGTTATTTCCCTCTTAGCTATAACCTTTTCATGAGAAATAAGAACCCATTTAAATTAGGTACAGAAAAGGAAAAAAAAGTTCTGGTGGTTTTGCCCTTCCTCAGAGCATTTTGCACATGTTCCAGTGTTCTTTTGGAGAGGTGGGGCTCTCTCCCAGTGCTGTGCCTCCTGCTATGCAGGGTGTTTGAAACTCAGGGGTCTTCAGGGTAGAAAATGTAGGTAGAATGAATGTTGTTTTTCTAATGTTGTGCAGACTGACGCTGTCAGACTGACTCTGGTCAGGGTTGTAAACCTGGAGATCTTCCTTCCCTGCTCTCTCTGACTTCTTTGGCTGCTTGCAAAGACCCACGAGCTGGAATCTCATCATCATCCCAGCATCCTTCCAAGGATATATTGGGAGCAGCAGCTCACAGTATTTACAGCATTGCATAATGCTCCAGCAGCAGCAGTTCAATCCTATTTGGGATTCAGCCAATGTTTGTTGTCCTCCTTGGAAATGGTATTGATTATTGGAGCTCAGGAGCCAATTATGGCCACTATGATACTCACCACCTCACATCCCAGGGTGATGTGCTGGGGAGACTGCTCTTCTTCAGCTGTGGCTGCCAGTGAGGCTCTGGACAGGCTCCATACCTTGTAAATCATCTGTGCTGTGAATGAGCAGTTCCTCACATCCTAAATGTTTTGACATGCTGGCTGGCTTTGGTTTGCACAGGGACTGGCATTAGCTTGGTACCTGTGCCAGTGGAGAGCAGCCCCACAGGCCTTTGGAGACCAGCAGCACTTGGTGCCCAGTGTTGCATTGCCAGGGAAAATCATCCGGGACTATCAGGATGATCACATCTTGTTGAGGCTGGTGGTGTTCCATGCCAGAGACCATGGATGGAATAACAGCTTGAGTCTGGAATCCTGCTCTTCCAGACTGTGGTAGTTGTCATGTTGGGCAGCAGTGATGGAGCCTGCAGGCAGCTGAGCTGCTCCTGGTGCCTTCTGCAAAGCCTTACACAGCAAAACCAGGACAATCTTAAGGCTTCATCCCAATGAAAGGTCAAAATGAAAACCCTGATTCTAATAAACAAAGCCCAAATCTCTGACCTTTTGGAGGTCTTGCTCAACCAGAGTTGAGATGTCCCCCATGATCAGAAGTGGGAGTGACTCTGATAAACCAAGTTGCAAGAGGATCTTGAGAACCCAGCAGAGAGATTTCTGCCCAGTGGAAGGACAGGGGATGTGGCCATGCTGAAGCTGTGGGGATCTGGAGCTCTGTTCTCCTGTGGGGGAAATGGTGGTGATGGTGAGTTGGTACTGGAATGTGGGCAATTCCTCATTTTGCTCTTTGTTTATTACCTTACTCTGCCTGAGTCTGTGCTAATGTTACAGCTGGTGTTCTCAGCTTTCTTGGGTTTACAGCATTCAACAGCTTCCTGGGCAAAGCACCATCCCACGTGGCTTATTTAATGCTATTTAGATGAATTTTTTGAGCCTTCAGCCTAGGTTTGCTTCATTAAAATTTGGGCTGTACTTTTCTATCTGGCTGCCTAGTGGAAACAGTGTCCAAAATTGGTATTTCAGTCACTTCTTGTGTATTTTTCCAAGTTAATTGAATCATGAGAAGCAGGTTACTTGGGCAAATGCAGTGGCCCTTGACATACTTCATAGGGCCTGTTAAACACATAAACCCAGAAATTATTAACACCTCCCAGTAGTTACAATTGCAATGAGCAAATCAAGTCTTCCTTCCCCCTGAGGAAGAGCTTGATGAGGTTTTCTTGGGGCAGCTCATCCAGTGCAGCTGCTGGTGGAGTGAAATGGGATAATGCCTCTGTCCACCACAAAGTACTGCATCTTCCATCACATCCCTGGCCCAAAATTGTGTTTAAACTGGTATTTAATGAATTGCAGTCCTTATCACCTGTACCAAGCAGGAATATCATCTCCTCTGTATATAGAGCAGGGAATCTCACTGCCACGAGTGAGTCCTCAGTGGGCTTGGGGTCACCTGGGATGTGCCTGCTGCAGGTGGGATCACTTGGTGAGAACAGGACCCTGGCACATGTGTAGCTCAGCAGCAGTTGTTTTGAGCTCCAGCTTCTCCATGCCAGGTGATGCAGAAAGCTTGGACTTGGAGGTGCTTTTCTGATGCAAAGAGCTGATGAGAAAATGGTATTTTCCTGCAATAATTTGCTTCAAGCACCTTGCACAGGTCTCTCTGACATAACATGCTGTTGATTAATGCACAAACTTACCTCCTCTCCCTCGTGTCTGGTTATTAAAAAAGAAACATTGGCTTATGAAGCTAAACATCAAAATGCAGAAGCAGAACCCTCAGTGTCCCCACTGTTTGTAGTGTGTATGCTCAGGGTTGTTTTCATGCTACACACAATTGAGGTTATTGAAGAGAGCAAAATGTGTTTGTTATTCAGATCATTTTGGGTTTTCAGTGCTGTCAGTGTCTCAGGGAAGGGATGCCTGAGGATTCAGGGTGAGGTTAGGAATTTATTGCACAGTGTGTGGGGCTGTACAGAAACAACTCCCAAAGATCTCGTTGGAGGAGAAAGAAAGGATGGAGGAGCCAGCAGTGTGTGGACATGGGGATGTGCAAGCATTTGCCTGACGTGCCAGAGTGCTGACTGCAAGAGCAGCAATGCTGGGCTCTGTGCTTTCAGACTCCTGGGCTGCATCTCACCTCTGAGCTGACTGTAGCCTCCCCTGGCACCTCTGCTGTGTCCTTGCTGGCTGGATCTGCATCTGAAATCAGGTTCCTTACCCCAAGTAGATTTAGCTGGGATTATCCATTTGTTAGTCTGGATCTGAACTGTTTGTTTCTATGATTTGCCAAACAAAAATCAAAAATCCAGAGAGTCCTAGAGCAGCGTATGCCTTCATTCCAGAGTCTGCATCTGGTTTTCTGGGCTGTTAATGTATTAAGGGTTTTTTAAAACAGTTAATAATTTGTATTAAATTGTTTAGCTGCAGATTTTTAACTACTTAACCAAAACAGATCAGAAGCAAGTGGAATGGGATTATTCTTAGTATTTTCCATTTCCAAAGTAATTTGCATTATCTTTGCATTATCATTGCTTACTTTGTAATCCCTAGTATATGTGTTACACCATCCATCCCTGGCAGAGCTGCGTGCTGGTTCTGCTTTAGAGATGGAGCCAGGAGCCCACAGATGCACAGGGTGCCTGCTCTGCATCTTCAAAGACTAGGGATAGTGCCCAGGCTGCTCTGCCAACCTTCATCTCCAGTCCAGGAGCACAACATTTGGGTTTAGATTAGAGGTAATCGAGTAAAGGGAAACAGAAGAGGTCAGAACACCCTGAGTAAAATGTTTGGAGAAATTGTATGATAAAGATTTAAGTCCAAGACCACTGTGCTGCTTTGAAAGTAAACCAGCTGGAGAATCCCCATAGAATTCTCTTGAGAGAGATTTCAGGTTGGAGTTACAATTTAATAGAAAGATTGCAATAAATGCAATGATACACAGAAGACTGGCACAAAGTCAGAGTACAGCCTGGCACTCTGTTGGTCAGGGTGCTGATGACAGTCCTGTCAAATGATGGTTGCAGTCAAAAGCCATGGTCCTGTGGAAGTTCTGGTCCTCCTCTGGATCCATCCAGTGGTGGTGGTGATGTTGAGATTATATAGCTCAGGTTCAGGCAGGAATGCTCAGTATCTCCCCCAGGGTGGGGAGCTTCACAATGGCATGATGTAATAATGGGACTCATGGGATATTTTGGGGAGTTCTTGCTGGTCAAAGTCACAACTCCTATTCTGGTGATGCCCATTATGGCCCATTAGCAGAGATTACCCACTTCAGGATGGGTGTGACTGTGCTGGTGCTTCCTCAAAGTGGAGTTACCACAGCTGAGTGATTGGTGTGAAGAAGAAACACTACCCTGCCTTGAAGGGTTTGCTTCTTCTCCCTTACCTAATTTAACACTCAGCCTGTAACCTGGGGTGTCTGGTGTGGGATGGGCAGCTCCTGCAAGTGGCCTATAATGAACAATTGGTCAGGAATGATGTAGAGGGGAGTAGAATACACAGTTTGTTTAGACCCACATTGGCACTCTCCTTTTGTTACCACACAACCACCACAGGCTATTTCTGCTTGGGAAGGTCAATGGAATTGGTCACTGGCATCCAAGTGGGCAGGGAACCTGCAGTTCCCTGTTTTCTCCTTGACAATCTGTGTGAATCCTGCCATGGAAATTGACATAATCAGTATGTGAAGGAGGGTCACAGTATGAGCCTGTGGAGCAGCATGGGAAGGCCATGAGGTTGGGATCAAGGGGCTCATCTCACTCCTGGCACTGAGGTCTGTGCTAAGCACATACTGGCACATGGTGGACCTGGCTCTCTGCCTCTAAAACAAACCTCTGTCCTCCCCTTCTGTCTCTGCAGAGCTTCCTTCCTCGGAACACTTGAGCGTGGCCGATGCAACGTGGCTTGCCCTCAACGTGGTGTCTGGTGGAGGTGGCTTCTCCAGCTCCCAGCCCATCGGAGTGACCAAAATTGCCAAGTCAGTCATAGCACCCCTAGCTGACCAAAACATCTCAGTGTTTATGCTCTCCACCTATCAGACAGACTTCATCCTGGTAAGAGGACGTGAGGGGACCAGGCAGAGTTATTGCCACCAGATGAAAATTCAGTTGGGCAGCTCTGGGAACAAGTTGTCTGGGAGTGGCTGAAGTACCAAAGTCTGCTTTACCCAGAGCTCTGTTCCTTGTAGTTAGGCCCTCTGACATCTCAGGAGCTTTTGCCCTGGGATGCAGCATTTGTTGTCATGGGTTGTCTGGTGTCTAATGCGTGCTGAGCCCACACAACAGTCTCTCCTGAAATGGAGATGCTGGTAGCACTTCCCACCATCACTCAGACACTGGTTTTCTGAAAGTTAGAGGAACATAGTGTCTGCTGTCAGGTTGGCTGGTGATGGCCAAGAGGCTCCAGAGTTGTTTTGGTTATAGACAGACAGACTGTCTTTCTGTCTCACACACACGCCTGTGTGCCTGCACACAAGGCATAGCCTTATTTCCTAAGGATACAAGACTGAAGAACAGGCAGTGCTGAGCTCTGGCAGCAGTGCTGGAAAAAAGGTGAAGCATCTCCCACTTAGAAATGTCCACATTCTTTTTACAGTCATGAAAGCACTCTGGTGCTTAATCCTACTGATGCTTCAGGGGTACTACCAAGTGTGCTTCTCTTAAGATACACCTAAATGGTAACTCAAGCAGGAGTCGTGGCCACTTTGCTGTGCACTAGAAGTGTGTTCCCTCCTCTGCAGGGTTTTGTCATTTCTGGTGCATATCCAGATAGTACCACAATATAAGATACCCAGATAATACCATTGTGTAAGATATCCATGGTACCATCCCCAGATGACCCTGCTGTCCCCTCAGGTGCGTGAGCGAGACCTGCCCTTCGTGATGCACACGCTGGCTGCCGAGTTCACCATCCTCAGAGTAGTCAATGGGGAGACAGTGGCTGCTGATGACTTTGGGGTAACAAATGGATTTGTCAAACCAAAACTAGGTAAGGACCATCTTGCCAGGGATTTGGTGTCCCTGACACACAGGGGGGAAGTTCTGCCTCCTAGCTTCCTTCAGCATTTGGATGAATATTTATCTTGTTTTAAGATTGCAATCTTACAAGCCTCTCCGAGTACAACCAAGGATTTGAGTAGGTTCTTAACTTTCTGAGCAGTGCTAGTAAGTTTGCCTGAATTTTATCCTTTTAATGCTAGTTTTTCTAGGGAAGACATGCCTTTGGTAGGACAGAAGGTTAAAGTACAGTTCATTGCAGTTGCAAAGATAATGTTGTCTACAGCCCATATTTCCACACTTCAGCATTCTGAAGGAAAATGGCTTCTCTAAAAGCTTGTTTAAGTATTGCAGTGATGCACAGAGAGGATTATTTTCTGAGGATCAAGGCCACAATGAGCCCAGGGCTGTGCAGAGCCTTGGGATGTTTGCAGGCTTAAGGAGCAAGTATCAAGGCAAAGGGCACAATCAGGAAAAGGAACAACTTACATACAGATGCTTACTCACAGACATGCGTGGAATTTTTTGCCCATAACCAGAAAAAGCAGGGATCAGTTATTATGAAGTGCCACTCAGTTTCATCACTCAAGAGCTAACAATCACCCTGTTTAAAAGATGAGTCTTGAAGAAAAAAAGCATCAAGGAAGGGCACAGTGAAACACTTGTTGATAATGCACCAGTCCACAGTTTGCTGTGTTGGTCTGTTGGTTGCATGCCTGAATGCTGGCTGCTTCTCAGCCAACTGCTGTGTGGCAGCTGGGTTTTAATTTTTGAAGATATTATGGCAAAATAGGTCCCCAGAAATGAGGGAAAACAGGATGGACTGCCAGCAGCCACAGCCTTCCATAGCCCTGCCCTTTAAATGGTGGAATCCTGCATTTTTTTCCATTTTCCAGTTTCTCTGGCCCGTCCTTGAGCTTGCCCCTCATGTCATGTGGATGCACCCAATGGCCTGAGAGCCCCTCAGAGCAGAGAGCTGGGCAGGGTATGCAGGGTAACAGCACCTTATCCCTCAGGGAGACCAGCACAGGAGCAGATCATCCTCAGACCCCTCATTCCCTGTCTGAGAGCCAGCAGGGCTTCAGCAGTGAGGCACTGCCTTGCAAATACTGTCAGCTTTGACCCTTGCCAGGGCAAGGATAGCACAGCTGATGGGACAGGAGCTGCTGCAGATGTGGCTTCATAGCTGTGTGTGTCTGTGTGTGTCTCTTCCAGTTCAGAGGCCTGTCATTCATCCTCTTTCCAGCCCAAGTAATATGTTCTGTGTCACCAGCCTGGATCCAGATACCCTTCCCACTGTTGCTACACTCCTGATGGATGTCATGTTTTACTCCAATGGGTAGGTCCTGCACGAGAGGGGCTTCCAGGAGAGGGGTGCCAGTGTCTGGAGGCACAGATTGCTGCTCTGGGGTGCCAGGGATCTGCTGTGGCCTTGTGCTGCTCCAGTGCTCTGCACTGAGGGAGGGAGGGAGGTTTCACAGCCTCACGAGGGTTGTCCTGACAGGTGGAAGCCAAACAGGTGACTGAGGGTGCCCAGAGACACCTGCTGGCTTGGAAAGCTGAGCTTTTTCAGAGTGAGGGTGAGAGTAGCCATGTGGTGGATGTGCTGCATGTCCACACGGGGCCAGAGCATGTACAGCTGGCTGGGTTGCTGCCCCTTGGTGCCCGTGGCTCCTGGCCCACAGCCTCTTGTCAGGGGACCTCGAGGCAGGGGTAGAGAGGTTTGTGAGTTGTGGGGACTGGATAGTTTTCCACCTGCAAAATAAAAACAATCAAATCAGTATAATACAACAGAACTCAGTTTCACTTCCCTAGGTCAATATAAGAACATTTGTGGTTTCACTGGCTGTATCTGCTTTAAAAACCCATTTTTGTGCTCTTCTAGCCACAGCTAATGTAGTTCTCTTCTGTTTCTTCAGAGTAAAAGACTCAGTGGTGGGCAACGAAGACTCGGGACATATTCGCTTTTTCTCCTTTTCTCTCATTGAGGGTTACATCTCCCTGGTCATGGATGTCCAGACACAGCAGAGGTGAGCTTTGGTCTTACAGTCACCTGGACCTTAAAAAAAAAAGGATATTCTCCAAGGAGCAGGAAGCAGCTTAGACTCCTCAGTGTTAATTATTTGGACTGTCTGGTGTGGGTGTCATGGGCCTGTACACTCTGTCACTTCTCTGAGTAAATCTGGCATTTTAGTTCGGTGTCTAAATTTTGTACTGGTCTGTCCAAGCCCTCAGTGACATCACAAATCACTGTGATGTAGGGTTATCTCACTTTCAAAAGAGGAATACTGGAGCAAAGTGATTTTTGTACTTTTATTCTGTTGCTCATTTTCTGTGCTTGTAAGAGCAAAACCCAAAAGGAAAACCTGGTGTAGGTGTTTGAAGTTTTCCTGCTAAAGGCCAAAATCAGGTTGGGGATGTCAGTGATGCTGTCCTCCTGCTTTGCTTTTACACATGGATGGGCTTGGTTCGGAGTCTTGTTATGATGATAATGTCCCAAGTCATCACTGTGCAGTGGGAGCCCATGACTGGTTTGTCCAGCAAGGAGGGAGCCAGCTGGTGAGCAGTCAGCCTCTGTGTCTGCATGTCTGCAGCTGTGCAGCACAGCAGGCTCTCAGGTCTGGAGGCCAGAGGGGTGCTGTACTCAGCAGTGCTTAGATTTGCTTTTGACATACAGTGCAGTTTGGGTTTAGTTCTTGGGGACAAGTCCCCTGCCCCAGGGACTTGATTTTCAAATTAATAAATTGCCCTCCTGAAAGTTTCTTTGACCTTATTGGAGTAAACCTTTGTCTGTCTTAAGAGGAGCCGGAGGGCTGGAACTTCAGCCTGGGGTGTGGGAAATGTGGGCAGCCAATTCTTCTCTCTCACAGGCTGCCTGCCTCACCTTGGGCAGCTCTCTAAGCCTCCAGTCTCCTTCCCCCTGCTAAGAAACAGAGACCTCTGCAGTGGTCCCAGGCACCTCCCAGTGTGGGGTGGAAAAAAGCACTGATGGTGCTCAGACACACAACCAGTGGTTCCTGTTCACATTCCTGAGAGCAGGCATGGAAACATATTCCATCCCTAGCTGTTTCCAAGTGCAGCTCAAATCAAACCTTCACAGTTTCAACATTTGTAAAGCTGGAGCACAGCCTGTTGCTTACAGATTTTTTCCCCATGCCTCTCTGAGTGCCTGTGCCCACCTCCAGCAGGAGTTGCTGATTTGCCTCAGGATACCTGGGGGATCAGGCAGGTGCATCTGCCCCACCTGCCTTGAGTCTTCAGTTTGCCCAAGCTACTCCCTGTTACTGTTGGCTTCAAACATCTCAGGGATGCAGGAAGAGCAGGTCCCCCACAGGCAGAATCTGACACACTGCTGTGTTTTAATTGCTCTGTTTGCTGTTCCTTTTTTTTTTTTTACAGATTTCCTAATAATTTGTTGTTTACAAGTGCATCTGGTGAGCTCTGGAAGATGGTGAGGATTGGTGGGCAGCCTCTTGGCTTTGGTAAGTGACATTTGGAGGATCAGTTGGTGTGCAGGCAGTCAGTCACCTCAGGGCCTTCAAGGAGTATGGAAAAATCCATCTGAAGCTGATGCCTTTCTAGGGCCAGCAGCTTAACATGACTTTGTGAGCTGAGATTTTCAAATAGAAGCCTCACTCCTATTAAATGTTAAATCAAATGTCAAACTATTTGATAGTTTGACTTCTGAATACACTCCTAAAAGTGCTGCATGCTCAACAGTTCCAGCTGCATTGCATCCATCTGCTGGATTTGGGGGGGCCTACAGCTGGGGCTTTGGTTAAAGGGAAAAACTGGACTAAAAGGTGGCATGGGAATTCATTACACATTACTGAAATCAGTGGTCAGAAAGCAGTGCCATACTCCAGTGCTTGGGTGATTCTGTGATTCTAGTGGGCTTTTTATAGATTTATAGCAGTCCAAGTGGAAGCCTTCTTCACAGATGTGTTTCACATCCAGTCTTGCACGTTTTCTCTACTCAAAAGAATATTGGTCCTAAGTAGCACAGAGCAAATGCTTCATGCCTGCAGGAGTGCTCTTGTTATTTCTGTGTCCCCTGCAATTTTAAGGGTCTGATCTGAATAATGCAGCAAAGGCCTGATCTTCAGGAAATGCAATGGCTGCTTCCTGTGGGCTCTGAACCACTTAGGAAATACAAACTTCAAGAGCATTTCTGAAAAACATTGGGCCAATTTTTGTATTTAATTGCAACTTCCACACCAGACCACCCAAAGTGGCAAGAAGAAAATTTTCATGTACCTTCTCTTTACGTATCTTTGAGGCAAATATGTAGAATTAGCATGATATGTCATGGATAGCACATCAGGACGTTGACCAGGCCCCTAAACATTTGATGTTTAAATATGTTAATTTAAAATCAAGTTCAAATGTTGAATTTGAATCAGTGAAACTCCAGGTTTCATCTGGAAACAGTGATCTGCTACAAAGAAGACAGATGAACCCTTTAAATTTCATTTAAAGCCCAGAAGTCCAAGCAAATAGCCCAGATGGCAAATTGAATCCCAGGCTGCATCCAAAGGAGCATGGTCAGCAAGAGGTGATTCTGCTTTTCTGCTC
Source organism: Euphonia xanthogaster (assembly GCA_034509185.1). Classification (NCBI taxonomy): domain Eukaryota; kingdom Metazoa; phylum Chordata; class Aves; order Passeriformes; family Fringillidae; genus Euphonia; species Euphonia xanthogaster. Next base: position 8,173,431 of record JAYDZK010000066.1, on the reverse strand, counting down.
TGCTCTTGTGAGAGCCCAGCTGGAGTCCTGCACACAGTTCTGGTGTCCCCAACATAAGAAGCAAATGCTGGAGCAAGTCCAGAGGGGGCCATGAAGTCCATGGGAGGACTGGAGCACCTGCCTATGGAGACAGGCTGAGAGAGCTGGGGCTGCCCAGCCTGGAGAGGAG
>JAYDZK010000066.1:8127678-8173048 GCA_034509185.1 Euphonia xanthogaster | reverse complement strand
CCCTGGCAGTGTTCAGAGCTAGGCTGGATAAGGCTTTGAGCAGCCTGCTCTAGTGGGAGGTGTCCCTGCCCATGGCAGGGGGGGTTGGGATCAGAGGATCTTTAAGGTCCACTTCAACCCCTTAACAATCTGTGATGATTCTGTGGTGAAATTGGTGTGAAATCCTGTCTCAGGGGCTGTGGTGGACTGCAGCCCAGGAACAATGAGTCCATGCTGACTAATGGGTCAGCATCTCCTCTTTCAGACTTGCAGGGCCAAGTGTTCAATAACAGAGAAAAATGGATGTTAAGGATATATGGGACTGAGCTTTGTGCTTTCTTGTTGAACATTGTTCAGTGCCTTTCTTTGGGCCTCTAAATCATTCCAGTTCTAATGGTTTTGTGCCTTTGGAGAGTGGGTGTTTCTCTGTAGCAAAAAGAAGGTAATAAAACTAAATGTGCAATGTATTGTTGTGGCCCAAAAACTTGATTCTGTGAGAAAGAATACAATTTATTGCAGAGATTTCCTTCTGATTGGAGTTTGTGGAGACAAACTTCTCCATATGTAGGCATGGAGCTGGTGGGCTCTGGGACTTTTGCAAGCCCCTGCAGACAATGTTTGATGTTTTATCTCCCACAGATGAATGTGGAATTGTGGCTCAGATTTCTGAGCCTTTGGCTGCAGCTGACATCCCAGCCTACTACATCAGTACTTTTAAGTTTGATCACGCCTTGGTGAGTATGAATCCAGCTTCTCTGGAGTGGGGGAGATCTTTTCCTTAGGAGAAAACGTGATGAGAATGTCCCTTCTCATCTGGATAGCTCTCTGGAGTGCCTTTGCTCCAGTGGAGCCCAGCAAATTCCTGTCTTCAGCCTTCTGGCTGTCCCTGCCCTGCGTGAGAGGCCCCTGAACCAAGCCCAGCCCTACCCAAGGCAGAGCTCTGTTTGTGAGTTTTGTTCTCGGTCCTTTCCTGCAGTGGTGGAACTTCACACCCTCCCTGAGCACCTTCTTCCACTGCATCTGTATCTTCTGTTAGAAACAGGCACAAACCCTTCCATTTGCTTCCAGAAGTAGTTGCAGCCTCCAGACCCTCAGGGCAGTGCTGTGACAGCCCACCCTTAAGGGGAAGCTGCTTCCTTAGGTGCTTCCTCCCCCTTAAGGGTGGGTCATCACAGGGGCCTTTGTGTGTTGGGAACTTTTTGGACAGCCTACCAGTAGCAGACCCCTGGGTGTCTGCATTGTCCTAACCTTTGCTTTCTGAGGCCCATCTATTAGCTCTGCTGTCCCTGCATCTTCCTGGTTTTTGATAAACCAGCAGTAACTGCCAGCACAGCAGGAGAAGGGGATTTTGAAGCAGATAAGGTTGTTCCCATGTTTGTTCTCATGAGTGCCCCTGAGCAGCTGCAGCACAGTCATCAACACAAGAGTCTTGCCATCCTTGCAGAGTTCTCTTTATTTTTTATACTGATTGATATTTTACTTTCTAAGCCTACCTCTGCTCTTCCTTTGGAGAGAAGACCCCCTCAAAAATGAGGAATTCCCCTAGAAAGGGAGAATGCAATCCCTGTAGCCACGAATGGGATGGCATTTTTCTTGGAGCCCATTTCCCCAGTCCTGAAGGAGGGAATCAGCTGCTTTACACTATTCATTTTTTTTCTTAAATGTGCCCTTTATTGCATCATGCTTCTCTTTCCATCACTTGCAAATTCACTATTCAGGTCCTACCTTTGGCCTGTAAAAGCTCTAGTGAGATCAGAGCAGGTTTGGGGTTTTATAATTACTTTGTTTTTTCACAGTTGGTGTGAACCATTTGCAGCTGATGGGTCATGTGTGTAAAGAGTAAAAGTAAATATTATTTCAGATAGCAAAGGTCAGAGTGTTATATATGTTTGTCTTATATTTTTTAATATTAACTGTGCTGATAAGATAAGCTAATAAAACACCATTTAAAAATCAATACTGTTAGCTTTGCCTCACATTTCTGCCCATTGTGTGGCCCCAGGTGTGCACTTTCTGTGCAGAGCACACGTTGCAGAGTGCTTCTACATGTCAAGCCATATCTGGAGAGCTCAGCCCTATCAGCTAAAATAGATCTGCAGCTGAAAGTTTACAGCACACAATTGCATGACTCTGCAGGCAGCTCCACCTTCTCAGAGTGCTCATCCTGCTGCCTCCAGCCCCACAGATCCTGCTCCAGCAGCTGGCAGGCTGTTAGGGGGGCATGCAGGTCTGCAGGTCTCCCTTACTCAAAGCAGTGTTTTTCTTTGCCACTTACTGTTTTCTTTATGGGTGGTTTTAAAAGCCTTTTTACCTGGACAGTGCTGTTCCAGTTGTCCAACCCTTCCATCCTTTGGAAGGTGCATTTTTTGCCTGACTCTGCTCTGGGTGTGCTGGCTGGGCTGGATGCTTGTTGCTCTAGGGTGGTTTTGTTGGCCAAGACCTGACCTCAATTTTGTCATGTTTGCCTTAACTTTGCTACCCAGATAGTTTGACTTCTAGAGACATTCCTCGAGGACTAAATGGATCTTGAACCCTTTCTCTAAATTCTCCCTTTCCTTAATTAAGGTACTTCAGTACCTGTTGTCAGCAATTTAGAGTGCTGTGTAAAAATGTACCTTGCAGTTGTTCCCTTTGATCTGACCTTGTTTTCTCTTGTGCATCTTAAGGTGGCTTTTGTTACTTAATTTTTATTGGACCTGGGTGTAATACTCAGGTCTTCCTGCCATGCTGTACCTGTAGATGTTTACCCTGGTAACCAGGACTTGTGCTAGAGACAAAATCCCTTTGGGGGACAGTGTTGAGATGGGAATCTCCAGGTCTCTGGCATGTCCCCTGGGTGATGCAGGGCCAGGAGAGAATCATGGTTACCAGCTCCCTCTAGAGAGAGCAAGGAAGAAGAGTTGCCTTTCCAGGTACTCTGCTCTTGCTGCCTCATGTTCACGGGTGTCTTGCTCTCTTTCACCAGCATTTTGCTTCTGAAGAGGCTGGAGCTGTGTCTGGGGTGTAATTTGGAGCTTTGCTTCTTCCTTCCTGCTCAGTGCTTTGATCTGCACTCTACCTGAGAAGGGAGCACAGTGCACCAGCTGCCTGGGACAGGGGTCCTTTCCAGGGGGCAGGGAGGGGGAGGACTCCTCCACTGGTGGCAAACTGGGATGGGTCCTGCAAATCAAAACTGTTTGCACATTTGTCTGGAGAAAACCCTGCCAAAACGTTTGTGGGGTGATTGATATCATTTCTGTGCTGATAAGGGGGTCAGGCATTTTGCAGGGAGTGCAGGAGCACTGTGTTCCATGGAGATGGGTCTGTGCAGGTCAAAGCCAGCTGGCCAGAGCTGCCTCCTCCTGCTTCTGGCCAGTGCTGAGGAATCAGACAGAGAGAGCCACTGAACATCACTGGGGCTGGCTGTGTAAAAACATTGACAACTGTGGTTTTTCTCATTATCTTATGTAGAGGAAAAGAGTCACACAGCTTCTTGCACCTCAGTGTTTGTTCAGTGTACTGGGAAGAAGGAGGGGGAGGCAGTGGAGACTCCTGCCTGACTGTCCTGTTCCCCGTGGGGGAGGTGTCCTGGGGCTTTCCTTCTACACCCCAAGAGTTTGCTGTATGCTTGTTTCCAGATTATTTTCTTCCTTTCCAAATGACTTTTGTTCACACATCATCAGAGTTGACTGCTGTTATTCCATCTTTCTGTTGGAAAATTGAACATTTTTCTTGTTATTTCTCATGGGCTTTTCCCTCAGTTTTGTTAAAAGCCTCACAGAAAGACACAACCAGTTGTATTTCCACTGTCTGAGCTCTTGAGAGTGTCCAGTGACTCCAAGTCTTGTACTCTTGGCCTTAAATACCTTGTAGAGGAGACAGTTCCTTCTTCAATTTACTTGATATGAATTATATTGGCTTCTTGCAGCAACTTAGGGATAATTTATTTTTCCCTCAGTCCTCTTTCCACTTTTCAAGAGCTGCTAGTGTCTTGGAGTTTGTGTAGAGTTCAGACACACTTTTTCTGCCAGATGTAAGTTTACTTTTAATGTTCTTTTCTGCCAATGGCAGTCACTCTGAGATATTTTGCATCTTCTGTTACAAGAGGTTTTTCTTGCAGTTAGCATGAAAAGACATCATTAATAATAGACTTGTGTGGTTAAATCTCCTCACAAGGCTGGACAGGAAAGCACCTCAAACAGGCTGGTAGCTCTCTTCCTCTTTGATGGGTGTGTTCTCCTGTCACCCACTGTGGCCTTCCCATCCCCACCTGCAGGTCCCAAACCTGTAGGGTGCCCCAAGAGCCTCGTGGAGCCCTCAGGCAGCCACAGAAATCCACAGCAGGGGCTCCTTGCAGAGTCAGCTCCTGGCATGCAATTGCTTCACCAGCAAAGGGAAGGGAAAGGAGGGGACAGGGAGAGCAGAGGGAAGGAGCAGCCCCACCACAGTTGGCTTCCCACCAGCATCCACCTTCCAACAGCCTCTCACTTACAGTGTTTGCTCTGGGGGTACCGTGGATGAGCAGGGATGGCCTTGCACCTGCAGCCCTTTCTCAGTGAACTTCAGGTGTGAGCAGAGGCCAGCAGAGTGTCTGCCTCCCTGGGACTGCTCTGGCTTTGTCTCCTGCCTCTCTTTTCCTTGTCACCCCTTTTGCTGGAACATGACCTTTCTTTTTGTTTTCTTGCAGGTACCTGAAGAAAATATAAATGGTGTGGTCAATGCACTCCAAGTCAGTCAAGCTGAAAAGCATTAGAAATCTTCTGAGCTGGTTCCAGATGCTTTTTATTATTCTAATAATAATAATAATTATTATTATTATTCTTTTTTTCTCACAGTATTTCTTGAAAAATCTGATTACAGAGAGTGACATGAAAAGAGACTGTGGAAAGTTGAGCAGAAACAGCTCCAATAAGCCTTTGTTTTAATTATTATTATTATTATTGTTATTATTATTATTGTTATTTTATTAAATTTATGAATGAGGGGCAGGAGGAAAGGGAGTTTGTATGGTTTCCTGATGTTCAGCTCCAAGGTGAAGTGAACCCTGGCTGTGCTCAGTGTGGAAGGAGCTGCCTGGGGACACCCAGGGGCACCCAGCACGGCTGGCCCTGGGCACACTGTGAGAGCAGTGGGGTGGGCCAAGAGCAGATGGACAGACTTCTGCCTCAGAGAGCCCTGAAAACCAGAAACAAAGTGAAATGTGGAATTAAACAGAAAAGACGTGGCACAGTACTGGCTTGTCTCCTTGCATCAGACTTCTGAGGACTGTCCATCACTGCCTGTTGAGTTAGGATGCAGAGGGCTCTGTTTCCCCTGACAGAACAATGCGGTGTTGGAAAAGAGGAAAATATCCAATTGTTTGACATTTCCCCTTTTTCTTTCTCCCTGCAGTCAAAGCCTGGCTCCTCTGAGAAGGTCTGGGCAGGGGGAGCCCAGCTCTGGCCAGCTCCTGGCAGGTGGTATCACCCAGGCTTGTGTCTGCACTGAAACTTGGCTGCTTTGGGTCAGTTTTTTCCAGTCACTCCCTCGCTGCTCTGAGTATTCTCCTGCCCATCCCCTGCTCCAGCACAGCTGCTGTCCCCTTACCCACATCAGAGCCTTTTCCCATCCAGTGTGCACTCACAGGGAAATAAAGGATTGCCCAGAGTCCCGGGGTAGCTGCTCTTGCACATCCAGGCCACCTTGGCCAAGAGCCACTGCTGGTTGCCTCTGCCAGGGCCAGGAGGGTGCCTGAGTCTTGTGGGGACCCTCCTGCAGTTTTACATCACACAGTGGAAATTGCTGCTGACTGGGGAAGGTAGAATGGTGCTGCAAATGCCTCAAACCTGCTGGCATCTGGTCCTGCACAGAAGATGATGGGGCTTTTCCCATGGGGAAGCAGTAGTGAGTTTTCTTGTGGCTTGTAGCAGGGCTGAGGGCCAGCAGCAGCCTGGCACCAAGGCCCACAGTGGCACCTGTGCCAGCCCTGTGGAGGACAGCAGAGAGCAGTGCTGGGGGAGAAGTGTTACCCAAGGTGTGGGAGCCAGCACTCTGCCCCACTGTGACCATGCACCAAGGGCTGGTGAGAGGAGAAGCTGTCTGCAGAGGACCTTGCTGCTGTGATTACCAGCCCCAGCTTATCTTGCATTCCTTACCTTCTTCCACTTCAGGCTTGACATAAAGAATTTGCAGATTTTGCTGTTTTCCTGAGGGCTTTCCAGCCATGCTTCAGAGACAGCCTCTGGCAGGATTCCCCTGAGGCTGTGCCATATCCAGCTGTGAGCCAGGGTTTTGCACTAATCTGGAGGCAGTAAGCAAAGCAAACACCTGGGATCATGCCATGGGCTTGGTTTTACTGGTGTGTAGGACAAGCAAACACCCAGACACAGCTGGTTGGTTAGTTCTGCATTCACAGTACTGTAGAGCCAAGCAGTTATGGCTTCTGATGCTGCTGGATTCAAACTCTGAGTTTCAAATCTGATTTTTCACCAGTGGGATGTTGTGTGCCATCTAGACAAGGAGTCAGAGCACCCATGAGGAAAAGCATGGATGACTTTCCTTGGTTGGCCCTACTGGAGCTGAAGCATCCCTGCTGAGGAGCTCTGAGGCACACGTTCAGTGCTTTACCAGACAGGCTGTCCTGCTGTTCCTTTGCAGAACATGAATGGGTTTTCAGAATTGTCCCATGATATGTTGATATTCACTCCAAATTTCTGGACTGAAGGTTTATTCTAGATGTGACACTGTGCATCTCTGGATGTTTGTTTGGAAAGGTGATTTGGTCTCCTGCCACAAGGACACAGGCACAGGCTGCACAGTGCAGTGCTGAAGGCATCTAGAGATGTTTGCTGTGGCTCTGCCCCATGCTGTGGGCACTGGGCTGGAGTGGGCAGCAAGGCCAGTGGTGGCTTTTCACCCCAGGTGCTGTCAGAGGGTCACTCCTTGGGGTGGCAGACTGGCAGCCTGGCTGGAGGGAGGGAGGGAGGGGATGCTGAGTTGCTGTTCAGCTGCTGAGTTGCCAAGCAAGGTTTCTGCCCAGCTGAGTTGAGGCTGAGCTTTTGCTGTGTGCAGGGATGGTGCCACCCTGCCAGAGTCATCAGGACAGGTCTTCCTTCTGCTCTGGGGTTCTGTCAGCCTTTGGGAAATGCCAGTTTTGGCATCAGAGAGTACTGAGTGTTGCTGTGCCTGTGCCAGTGCTGCTTCCAAAGGACTTCAGCGTGGATAGGAAGGAATTGACTTGAAACAAGCAACAACTTTACTAGGCCTTAAATGAAAAAAAAAAAAAAGGTTTTCATTTTCTAACATTGCACTCAGGCTATTTTAGAGGCTGAAATTTAATTTTTTTTTTCCCAAGGGAATCAGCCTTATATTTGTGAAATCTGTAGAAAGCTCTGTGGTATTTCAAACCTTCCAAAGGAATCTTGATGTCCCACCATGGGAAAGTTGGCCTGAAAAATTCACAGGATGTAAAATGCCATTGAGGGACTCTGATGCTGCCACCATCCTTGGCTTCACCTTCTTACTTCCTTTTATTGGTTTGTCCTGACATCCAAGAAAATTGTTTCAGACAACCTGATGCTTTCCCTTTAGTATCCCTTTCATATTTTTTCTGGTGGGAACTGAGATACTCCCAGTGTGGCCATCACTGGTGGAACCTTGTCCCTGCACCAGCCTGAAGCCAGGATCAGTGCAGGCTTGCAAAGCAGTGCTGCATGTGAGACCTGCACTGCAGGAAGGGCTCTGTGGGGGCTTTGTTAAATATTTTCATAGTAATAATAATCCCACCACACTATTGACACCCCAGTGCTTAGTGAACCCAAAAGAGGGGGGCTCTTAAAGCTGCTCCACAGCTCCCACTCTCTCAGCACCCAGCCTTGGGGGTGAGGAAGAAGTTGAAGACTCTTTTCCTTTTTTTACAGGAAGAGTCTTTTCATTTTTTTCCTTATGGTACTACATCTGAGTATCCCTGACATTTTGCTGTTCAGTACTGTGGGGATAAAGGAGGAACATGTCTCAGTGGGACAGCCTTGGCCTGGCTGCCTGGGTTACCTGCAGCTGCCAGTGCTGCCCTCAGCATCCCTGCTCACTCTCTGGGCAGTTCCACCTGCCCATGGCTGCTGTAGTGAGGGATTGCCCCGATGCTGCAGGGCCCTTCCTGTGCCCTCTCTCTCCTTGCACAAAAATTCACCAAACAGCAAAATGCAGAAGAGCTTCCAGCCCTGCAGGAAGGGGTAGGCAGGGGAGGAGAGCATGGCCTTCATGCATCCTCTTTCTTTCTCCAAGGCCTTTCTTTTCTTAGAAGCCTCAACCTTTCCAAGTTGTGTTATTAAATAGGGTTTTGTCTTTCTCCCTCAGCCCAGTTAGAATTTGACTACAAGTTCCTTTCTACTAAGCAAGTGTGCATGTATATATATATATATATATATACATCTTAAGTGTTTCCCTAGAAATCCATAGTGTGTCTCTATTGCACACCTGTAAATACCCATGTTTGCCTGTAGGGTTGTGTCCTGTCCATGGTGTGGGCATTCAAGCCATAGAGATTCACACACATAAACAGTGTATTTGTGTGTCCTCTGGGCACACACCCTTGTGTGGGCATCTGTGTAGTGAGTACTGTATACACACATTTATTCACCATATATTTTTAATTTAAGTAATGGCCAATATGAATATTAGTTCCACTCTTGCTTTTTCTCTCCGTATGTTTAGTGAAGAACAGCAGTGGAGTCGACCTGAAGCAAATCTGGGGCTCCTCTTCTTGCTGGGAGCAGCACTGGATTTCCCTCCCTGCTTCAGAAAATTCCAAAAATTCTCTTCCTCTCCAGTTTGGTGCCTCAAGCACAGAGACTGTAGGAAATCCACTCCTTTCCTTTCTGTATGCTTTAGCTGCTACCCTAAATTGCCTCAGCCTGTTAAGTAGGGCTGGTCTGTTGGCACAGTGCCTGCCCAGAGCCTGGCTGGGCTTTCCAGTGGGGTTCCAGCTCCTGCAGGCACTGCCTGCCTCCCCCTGGCAAGGCAGGAGCTCCTCCAGGTTTCCTGCAGCCGGGGCTCTGGGGCAGCAGCATTCCCTCTGAGCTGCTTCCTGCTGCCCTTCCCAGCATCTCTGCAAGACTGGGCCAGGTGCAAGATTGGATTTCCTGGTGGATTTGTCTGCAGTGCCAGCCCGTGGCTAGTGCAGGGCTCTGGTATTTGTTGGGGAATTCACATTTGTTGGCCTGTGAGGAGCTGAAATCCGTAGCTTATTTTTAAATGGAAGTGTTGGAGGGTCTTTTCCTGTTAAAAGCAGAAGAGGCTGCTTGAACCCAGTCACTGGAAGTGTGTGGTCTTTGCATCTCACCACTGGAGATTTCTGCTGACCAGGAGTGCAGTTAGCTCCATGGAGCTCCATGGATCCTGCTCTCCTGTGTCAGGAAAGGGGGTGGGGGCTGAGGGGTGCTGCCTTGCCACTGACCTTTGGGCACTTGCAAGCTGCTCATTTTTCAGGCTGCTCCCGCAAATACCCCCTTGCACAGGTTTGTGCAGCCTTTGGTTTCTTTCCAGGCATTGTTTGGAGTTTCTGCAGTGCTGTGCTCTAGCTGGCATGTATCAGCCTCTCACATGGGGAGGCTTTAATGGCAATATCTGGTTTTGCTGCAGCATAGAGACCGTGGCACCTGCAGTGGGTGGTGTAAGTATTAAGTCTCCCCGTGTGTTTTGAGGTGATGATGGTCCTGGGTTCTGTGGCCAGAGGGGTTCCTCCCATCCTTGTGGTTTTCCCCATCTGTACACCCACACAACTGTTCAAGAGCACCAGGTGATCCAAACTCCTTAATTTAGAGGTCAGCAAGGTGAATAGGAGGTGCTGGGTCCTGCCTTGGTTCCTCACTGTTCACTGAGCACAAGTGTTCCTCTCAGCACTGGATAATTGGCATTTTCTGTTAATGAAAAGGAAGAAATTCTCTGTTTGGCCTCAGGCTGAGCATTGCTGCTAATTCCTGAAAGAAGGTGTCCCCCAGCAGCATTCTGTTAAGGACAAGAAGTCATTTTCTGATAAGGATTTCTTCTCTCTCTGTTACTTTGACTGTTGTGGACACCCCCAGCAAGCAGCTTAAGGCATCTCACTTACCTGTTCCACTCCTGCCTGCAAACATTGGATTGGATTAAACTTTTATTATCTGCAGGAGACCAAGACCCAGTAATCCTGTGCCAATAGTATTTACACACTGTAGCATGCACTGGGGTGTATTTACATTGGCTGAAATGTGCAAACCTGCCTCCAGATTTCCAAACCTTCTCCCCATGAGTGCATCTGTCTGTCTGTCTGTCTGTCTGCACCCTGCCATATGTCAGGGGCCAGCAATATCCTTCAGGCATCCTGGCAGCACTGAACTGGTGTGGAAACTGCCTGCACATCCTCAGCAAGGCTGTGGGACCTGCCCAGGCTCCCTGGAAGGGAAACACTTGACTGTGAAGATAATTTTGAGTTACTCTGCTGTCCTTGGCCTCCTTTATTTAATCCTTATGAAGCGCAGCTGGGTTGAACTACCAGCTCCAGTTAGCAAAGGTGAAGGAAGAAAGGGGTTCTGCAGTGTGAGACGTGCCCTGGATGCTGATCAGCAGATCCTGGCTGCAGCAGTAACAGCCTCTGCTCACCAGAGCAATGCACAGCCCCTGTTGTATGAAGGGGAAATGGATGAAGTATGTGTCAAAGTACATTCTCACTTTAGGGTATGAATTTTAGGGTTCAGTACCTCTTTGGAACATATATAAGCCAAGGTCCTTTCTTGGTCTCTCTAGGCAGCACTGGTCATTTCAGGTTCAAAGCCTGGGAATGAATTAATAAATAACTTGCAGATTTACATGGAATAGCTTCCCCGGCTCCATAATTCTCTTGCAGCCATGACCTGTGCTTCTGCATGCTCTGAGTTTGCAGAGGGCCTGGCCACAGGGAGCACAAACCCCTGGCACCTCCTCCCAGCTGAGAGTGCCCAAGTTTTGTGGCCAAGGTGAAGGCAGTGGCAGAGGGATGGCAGCTCCTCCCCTGCCTGCACAGCTCCAGTATGGCCACAGCCAGCCCAGCTCAGCCCTGTGTGCAGCAGGACAGTTGCAGAACAGCTGGGCTGTGCCCTGGGCTCCCTTGGGGTTTTGTTTCCATCCATTTTTAGCTTTCTGCAGTTATCTGCAAATGAACTGTGGGTGGATTAAGGAGCAGACATGAGGCATCAGTGAAATTTTGAAATGTTTGAGAGCAGAGCAGGAGCATGTCATGCCCCCTCTGTCCAGCCCTGTCCTCTGCCTGTACCATAGGAGAGCTGACCAGGTGCCATGTCCCTCTCTAGGCAGACCCAGTGGATTTACCAGGGTCCTCCCAACCCTAAAAGATTATGCCAAAACCAGGGCTCCTTTCATCCTTCCATTTTGCAGGGGCTGGTTGCCTCTTCCCTCCTTGTGTGGCTGTGGCAGAGGCAGTGGCTGTTGCACAGCTCCTAAGGGAAGATGCCATAGGAAGCTGCAGTTCAGAGTCCCCCTGCTCTGGCTGGCCTTCTCCTTCTGTTTCAGCATCCTGAGGATTTAAACCAGCTTTCTGGAATTACAGCAATAAGCTTGTGGAGTCCTACTTGCTCGTTTGTTACTTGAGAAACATTTTACAGGTACCTGATTCCCTGGTCCTTGTGGGAATGCTGCTTGAAGCACAAACTTGCCAGGCTGGCTGCTGTGAGCATCACTGCTCCTTTGGGCCCCAAAAGGGGAGTTCAGCCCCATTTCCAGCTGAAAGGCTGAGGCAGCCCCAGGCTCAGGCTAGTGGGATGCTTCTCTGGGCCAGTAAACAGAGCTCCCTCATCCTCTGAGTCCCTGCTGCCTGCACAGAGCCATTCCCATCAGCTGGAAGGGAATGTAAAGGGAATTTCCCTTCTGCTGAAGAAAAGCAGCAGTCTCCTCTGTGGATTTGTGGTCAGTGGCAAAAGCAGGAGTGTTTGCCATGTGGGACATTGAAAGAAGGAGCCAGGAGTTCCTGTATGTAGAGCAAAGGAGAAAAAAGCCTTTGTTGCAGCTGTTTCTTGTAATTATTTTTAATAATTCCAGCGTTGGATGGGGTTGAATTTTGAGATCACTGAAATTACCTGAAGAGCTGGTGGTGCTCTGACAACTGTGGGACATTGCTTCCAGGCAGGACCGACCTGCACAGAGAGCAGGACCCTTCCCACCAGGGCTCAGCCCTGGGGCATGGGATGTTCCCCTGCAGCAGGACAGACAGACAGACAGGCTGCTGAACCAGGGCTGCTCTTAAAGAAATCCTCGAGTTTTAACATTTCCTTCCTGGGAGCAAACCTCTGTTTTTCCTGGTGCTGTGTGTCAGTCAGTTGGTGCAGATGCAGGAGGTTCAGAGTATGAAGGAGGTGGCTCTGCAGGAGGAGGGGCACCCCATTTCTCCTTCACCCCTTAGGAACTGTCTGGTCCAGCTCAATGACCTCAGCCATGTTTTTAGTTGTACCGTGGAATTAAACCTGAGTCATGTCCTTATTCTCCCCCAAACCCCTCCTACCCAGATCCCTGCCAGCCCCATGTGCCAGTGCTTCCTTCCTTCAGGTCTTCATTTGTTCTCAAATTGCAAACTGCTCCAGTGACACCATGGCAGAAAATCAGCATCCCAGGGCAGTCTCCTGGTTGTGCTTGATCCAGGGCTGCCCTCACCTCTCACCCAAAATCCTCCTGCAACTGCTGCTAAAAATAATCCTGCCAATCAAATGGCTGTTGATAATAGTGTGAGAAGTGCATCCAAGTGCCATTAGAGCCCAGGGTAATGCCTGGAGATGCACAGGGTAGTGCCTCTCCAGCCCAGGACTATGGGGTTGTGTCCCCTGTCCCTGCTGGTTGTGGCTGGGCATTGTTATCCCTCCCCTATATGTGGGCTCCAGGCTTGACTTTGGGGCTTGTGGGACATGAAGCTGAGGAGCAGGGTGTTCATTTTAGCGTGGCAGTCACGTTTTCTGCCTGTGCATCCTCCTCCACACTGCCTCTGCAGCAGCTGGGGGTGGCAGTGACAGAGGGGACACTTCTCCTGCTGACCCAAGCACAGGACAACCGTGGCTCTTGGAGAGGCAGACGAGGAGGCTGCCAGGCAGTAACTCACAGGAGGATGCAGCTTCAGAAGCAATACTCCTGCCTTTGGAAGAGCCTCATTCCCTTGCTGTTAACACCTTACATAACCCATCCCCCCTCGTTTCCATTAGAATAGAGGGTGGGTGATCACCTCAATGTCCCGTTCACCTGCTCCCACCCCCCAGCCATGCCAGCAGCTCCGACTGCTGCTGGGATCTGGGTCTTGGTGCCCCAGTGCCCAGGGAACACCTGCAGCTCCCTTGCAGCTCCCTGGCATTGGCTGCCCAGCCGGGCACTGGCGGGTTGGCTCCTGCTCCTCGGGCAGCCCGAAGGGTGAGCTCGGAGGGAGCACTGCACGGAGGGAGGAGGAGCCTCATTTCCTCCTCGGGGCTTAGGGCAGAGTTTTAGTTTGGTTCCTCTGGGCTAAGCTTCAGCAAGCCACCAACGCTGCAGGGTCACACAGGGGAGGGTCACAGCCCCACTGCCCTGCTCCAGTTCAGGGCTGGTTATGAGGGGCTGGCACGGCACCACTTCATTAGTGCCTGAAGTGGCTTGAACAAGGCTGAGCACTTTCACTCTTTCTCCCCTTTGTATGGACTCCAAAGGAGCCCAGATTCCCTCCACATGCCTACACAACAGTAACCCAAACTTCTAGAACTGCCAAGAGAGCAGAGATGCTCCTGGTGCAGAAGCTGCCCAGCTTGGATCAAGGTCTGTCTCTCATCCCCGGCCACTTAGAACAGCTATGCTGGCCAGCCTGGGGAGGAAACTCAAATCTTTAGGACTTTTTTATTTAGTAAGTTATTTATGTATCATTTGCTAAGTGAAATAGCACTTTTGGCCTCAGACACACACCAAACAGGCTGAGGTAGGGCTGGGAACCCCAAACTCTTGCAGCCTCTCCTTCCTGCTCACCTCTCAGAAACCCCATGCAGCCTTTCACTGCGGAGGGTAGAAAAAAAAGTGTATTTATTTCCCTTTAATTACCAGATCTGATGTAAGCAGACAGGCTGGGGGAATCCTGCCTCTGCAGGGGCCTCTGGTACAGCTCCTGCTCTGGGCTGCTTGCACCTGCCCTGTGAGCAGTGCCATGGGCTCAGTGGGGCCAGGCCCTGCATGTGTGGCTGGGCAGCTCCTGCAAGCCTGGGGGCACAAGGCACAGGGAGCCTGAATGCATCAGCTGCCTTCATCCCCTCTGCACAAGGGGGATGTTCTACCAGCGGGCACAGGGAGTGGTGGCAGCAGCTTGGGATCATGCACTGGACACTGTGTGGAGCTGAAAAGTGGTTGCTTTGCTTTCCCAGCAAGTGCACATGCTGCTTTTCTTTGCTGGTCTTATGCTGAAAAGCTGAGATTTACGTACTGTATGAAAAAGACAAAGAAAAAAATCCTAATGTTCCAAAATAAATGACAGTATATTTTGTATTTTGTAAAGCAATTAAATCGAAAAAGAATAAAAAGTGAAACTTATGCTGTCTGCTTTTGTACTGATCAAACTGATGAAAATAAAGCAGAGCTTGGCATTGTCTGCAAGCTGTAACTCTCATTTCTTTCACCTGCAGCCATGCTGGGTGTCACTCACAGACACACAATTTATGAAGGCCAGCAGACATCCCTGAGGCTCTCTGGTGTCCAGGTCCTGTCTCTGGCTGCACTGTACCCCTACAGATGGAACCCACCACCATCTCCATCCTCCAGCTATTTTTTTGGAAACCACCAAACCTGCCATATGCTCTTCCTTTAAAATAAGAGGTCAGTGGGATGCTGCTAGTGCATTTGTCAGATGTAGTTTTACCTGCTCACTGCAGAATGCAGGAGCCCAGGAGCCTGGGCAGCCCCCAGGATGCTGGCAGAACACCCCCAGAGCTCTGCACCCCAGCAGTGGAGGGGAACAAACTCAGCCTCCTCAAGGACTATTTTAGGGCACCACTGTGGGTCCTGAGTCTCAGTCAGCAGCGTGGTTGCACAGCATCACTGTCACATGGCCTGCAAGAAAAAGCTGAACAACCTGTGTGAAGTGTGCAAGAGAAACAGTGAAATCAGACATCTCATCACCCTATTACAGTTTGAACCATTTATAGTGGATGTTTAAAGGGGAACAGCTCATCTACATAAACTGCAGTCAAGAAAAGCATCTCCTTTTTAGTGTAGTGTAATCCATTGTTTACTCTGGTGATCAAGTGTTAAAACATTCATGTAAGAAATTAACTGAGGGATTGTTAATATGGAATGCAGCCTTAATGCAGAGCAAGGGTTTAATCCAGTAAAACAAAAAGCCAAATAAATCAACACAGACACTGCCACACAACCTTGAAACTGCCTGAAACTCCCCACAAAAGCAAACGGTGTCTTAAGGTAAGTAAGAGGACTGAGGACTGGTATCCAGACCCCAAGGACACTGATGCCTTCTCCCATCAGTGTTTTTCTTACCTCACCTGCCCAGGCTCACCCCTTAGAGCAGCAGGTGCTGGGGCACTGGAGGCAGAGGGGGAGAGATTCCAACCCCTTGCAAAAAATGCTAGAAAAATAGATTTTATGAGTTATGATGAAGCACAGTGAAGTAATATTGTTTCAGGAGTATTTTGAATGCCAAAGGCTAATTATTAGTTCTCTGACTCATCTGTTTTTGAAGGATCCTGTAGAGAAAAGTGTTGTAACACAGCAAGTGCCTAAGATATGTCTTACAGGTGTTCATGTGTTTTATCCCCAGTGGGGCAATCAGTCTGCTGACAGATGAGACCAGCCTTGCTGTGTGGGGGTTGCAGGGCAGCCTAGGGGCCATGCTGGACTCAGCTCTCCAGCAGGGAATTGCCAGGATCCCTTGGGACAGTTGGGTGTGGAGGCCTGAGCTTGCACGGGTGCACTTGAGCCTGAACCTCTCCCCCAGCCTTCCTGCAGCTCCTGCAGTCCTCAGCCACTGTGGCAACCCTGCTGGGCCACTGCAGTGCTTGGAGCTGTTCCTGCACAGGGCTCTGCACCAGGGGACCATCCTGAAGCCCTTCTGGGCTATTTTAAGCCAAACACACCAGCACAGTGCTGATCTGAGGGCAAATCACTTGTGCAATCAATGCCAAATCAAGTAGGTTATTCTAGTTCTAATTTGAGCTGCTCCCCATGTGCATCCTTAGCCCATACACTCCCTCACTGCAGGTATATTTAGGGATGCTGGTATATTTTGGGCTGTCTACTTTGCTATACTTTGAAGGACAAAATGATGCAAAGTTGCTTTGCAGTTCCCAATGGTAGTGACCTGAAGCTACCCCAGCACAGCTGGGCTCCTGTGTGGCTCTGATCCTGCAGGAGGAGCAAAAGCCACACAGGTTGGATCTGCCTTCAATAGGCAGGGGGATGTGGCTGGGAAGAGGGTGTTTTCATTTTCTGAGCTAACACTGAGCCATCAGCAACAGCAGCTCTCAAAGAACTGTATTTTACAAAGGGGAAAAACTGCTGCACAGCAGCAGCAGCCAAAAGAAAGGAATAAGGATCCGTGACAGACAACCATGTAGATACAAAGGTCAGCAGAGGAGATGAAGGAAGGAGAAAAGTCAGGAGCAGGGCTGAGCCTGGGAAGAAGGGAGATGGGTGGGAAAGGCACTGTTACACTTCCATTTAGACATACTAATTACCCTGCTCTACTTCATTGGCAATAAAATCACCTCCCAAACATGAGTCTGCTGTGCCCAGGATGGTAACAGGTCCCCTGTCCTTGTTCCAGCCCACGTTTCCCTTCAGATTCTCTCTCCCTGTCCTGCTGATGGGGAAGGGAGGACAGAGCCAGTTGGGGGGCACCTGGCTAAGGTCAAAATGCTCCTCCCACACTGTAACCAAAACACGGGTAAGTGCTGGTACTTGCCAGACTGCCCTCAGTGCCACTAACCTTGCTCCCACCAAGCAACGTGTCTGAGAATGCCCACAACTGCTACAACGAAGGCACAAACACCCCCACTGCACTGAGCCATACAACACCTCTATTGAGGGCTGAAGACCTCACTGGCATCTCATTAACACAAAGAATTTGCAATTTATTGTACAGCAAGAATGCAACACAAGGACTAAACCCAGCTCTTCAGAAGGCCCAGCCCCAAGGCACAATGGGAAACAGCTGGGAATGAGAGCAGCTGAGAGCCCAGCACTAACCAGCCCACCTCAACAGCAACATCCATGAAGGGAACTGTTTGCAACACCTTTCTCACCAGTTTTTGTATGTGTTTTCCATGGTTTAAGCCTCCTCAAGTTGAAAGGGCAAACCTACTCCCATGAGGCCAACGAGACATGCTTGGGCACTGCAAGTTGCCCAAGCCAACCAAATGGGAGTCCAGAGTAGTGAAGGTCTGCCAGTTTCATAGCAGCTTTCTGCTCTGCCTCACCCACCCAGCAACACGTTACACAGGAACATCAACAACTCAAGAGATGGGTCTCTATTTCCATGTACTTTGGTTCACCTTTCCTATATTTTATGCAAACCCTTTAAAACTTATTTAAGCAAGGTAAAGTTTACAGACCAAGTTTTGCTACAGAATTTCATCTACTGAAGTCAATATATGTGGTGTCCCATGGGTGCAATGCCTGACTACAACACTATCAATCCAGCAGGTATGGAGCTGGCTCAGCTGACAGAACTGGTTTCCTGTCACATAACTGTGAACCAAAATACTGCAGTTCAAATGCAGACCCAATCAATGCATGAGCAGATCATGCTCAAGAACATTCCTATTACTACTGATAAAGATTTCATAATCACTTTATTGAAAACCTACTAGCTTGGATTCCACCAAAATAGTTTGCACACTAGAAGTATCCCACACAAGAGAGAAAAGACACAACTCTGCCTGATGTTTGGAGTGTTTCACAGGAGACAGTTTCCCACACTTGGGTGTGAGACTGGGTAAGTGCCTGCTTACCAAATACAACAAATACTCACTGTTGCATCCCATCTCCATCACCCAACTGCTACAAAGGCACCAAGGAATGAAGCTCTGCTTCTTACCCATTAAGATTCCTTCCCCTGCTAGGCCATCCTGAAATCCCCAGCTAATGGCAACTGAGAGCCATACCTCTGAAAACAGAAAGGGTGTAGGGAATCCAAAAAAAATCAAAGGCAGTGATGTGTGGTCAGCACAAGGAGACAAAGGTACCTGAGAGGCAGTGAGCACTGCTCACATCCATGCCTGAGCACTGATTTTGCAGGGCTTTGTTTCCAGCCTCCCTCAATAAGCTAGATTGGCTGTCACCATCCATCTGTCCTCCTGCAGCACAGAGTCTGCTGTCTTATTTACCAGTACTTACCCCTGCAAACAGCTTCTCACTCTTTGAATGTGTTCCTTTGGTGTTCAGTCCTTAGCACTAACACAGAAAGCCTTCAACAGCCCAGAGACACCTCACTGCCTCCAGGCAAGGGCTGTGCATCCAGCTTCTGCACAGGACAGCCTGGCCATAGTGCAGCTGAGGGTGGCCACCCAGGACACCTGTGCTGGGCCTCAAGACCTAGCATGACCACTCTTCCACATAACAGTAATTAAAAACCACCCAACTTCTCACTTGAGAAATAGTTTGGCTCTGCCCAACGCTGACACTCCAGAGCTGGCGACAGGAAATGTCCATAGATCAATGTCCTGTGCTGTAGATTTCATCCCATGCCAGTCTTCCTTAAGGGAGATGCTCTTCATCTTCAGGCACAGAGGGGCTCACCAGCTTGGGGCTGGGCCTCAGGTCCTCTGGGAGCTCATCAGGAAGGAGCCAGAGCACTCCTTGCATTCCCACACTCCTCAGGGAACGTGCTTCCTTCCTGCAGCCAGGCCAGGGCATTCCAGTAATGCAGGGACGATAATGCACCCAGACACTGCTGTGGCTGTCTCTGCTCACAGTCACTTGGTTTCATGAAGGGAGTTTGCCTTTCCAAGAAGCCTGTCACCAAGTCCCTGCGTGGCCATGGTGCAGTGCTAAGAGCCAGCAGCATCCCTAGGTGAAAGACCTGACCATGCTTACCATGTGATCAACTCCACAGGCCACATCCACCACCTCCCCGGGCACAGTCACCTGGATCAAACACAGCAGAGTGGGTTAGTTATCAAGCTGCTACTTCACACCTGGTATTTCCTATTTCTCATCCTCCTTCCACTCAACATGCCAGCTAGTTTCACTGGGATTTGTACCAATGCAGGTGCCAACTAGAAAACAGAAAGAGCAAGATTCAAACACAGAAAGAGCAAGATTCAGCACCAGGCAGGCTTGTGCACTGGGCTGTGAAATACTCCTCTCTCTCCTTCACAGAAGCACATAAAGCTTTGGAAGGAGAAAGAAGAGCAGGCTCACTAGCAGGCAGAGAGGAGACTGGAGCCTCAGCCCATCTGTTCAGCAGCAGAAGCAGCATGACCAAACAGAGCATAATCTACACATCAGGAAGAGGATCTGCCCAAGCACCACAGGGATTTGCTTCTTCTTTCATCAGCAAGAACTGGAACGAGGCAAAGGCTCAACTAAGCCTAAGGCAGTTTGTGCTTTGATGCTGAGACCAGCTCCTCACTCCTGAAGTTTATTCACTCAAAACTGACTTCAAACTTGAGGAAAGAAGAGTCTAAAAAAGCAAGTTTTTCCTCAGAGCCAAGAGCCAGGACAGCAGCTAGTTCTAGGGCAGGAGGTCACAGACAAGGATCCTGGCACAGTGCCATAGTACTGTCAGACAGGAGCTGGCTGTCTGAAGGAGCATAACCCCCAATGTCCACATCTGGGGAAATGAACTCAGAAATTCAACCCAGCCACAGCAGTGTGATTTTAGGCAAATGTTCCAGAGCTGGTCTGGTTTTGTTCATTTTTAAACACAAAGAAAGCATACTACAGAAACACATTTACACAGACAGGGACTCCAGGGTGGTCCAGCTGATTGCCTCCCTCATCTCCTACTTGGCCTTCATGGAGACCAGGAGCAGTTTCTAGGCTGAATGCTGAACTCCAGAACCAAAGACTCTTCTACATCCACTGAGTCTGGCTCTCAGAGCCATCTGGGAGCAAGCAGTGGAACTGGAAGCACTGTGACACAGCTATAAACACAGCTGAGAAGGAAGCCCACCACTATGTTGACCTGTAGCCACTACAGACCAAAATGTTCACCTAATTCAGGTGAGTAATGATTTGGACAGATGACCAATACTGATGTTTTCTTTGGAGCACATACAAATAGAAGAGCAGGTTAAAGGGGGAAGGAAGAGGAAGTAAAGGCAGCAAGCAGATGATGGTGGGCAGGAAGGAGATAAAAACTGTTCAGATGTGGTGGCACAGCACCAGATGCTCTTTTAGGATTCAAAATCATTACTTGCATAGCAGACTAAAACATTTACTGAATACCTCCATTCCCAGGCTCCACAAGGACCTCTGGAAAACAAAGCTCTTCTACAATCATCTTAGCCTTACACTCCTTTCAGAATTACTCAGCAAAACCATAAAGGAAATGATGGTCCTTGCCCTCAGGATAACAAAATCTAGCCAAAGAATATACTCTTGGCCTTAATAACACCATCCTTACTCTCCATGGGAAATACTGATCTTCCATTCTTCCAGTTCCCAGGCATCCTCTTAGATTCTTCCCCCACACAAACAGTTCTCCTCTGTCTACACAGGAGAAAAAAAAAATTGGAAAGAACAGTCATTAAAAAGGAAGAATTCTACTTGTGATGCTGCAAATGTTGCTACAGTGTTTCTGGGAGTACACAGGGTTATACAGGCAGTATGACAGCTGCCAGATTTATTTCAATGTACAATAAATGTACTTGTGTTTCAAGAAAATGGTGCCTAATGAGCAGTACAAGGAGCAAATTCTGTGTACTGTGAACAAAAGTCTTTGTTTCCCCCTCTTACACCACCTGCTTTGGAATTTTATTTGAAGGAAGAGTGCAGCAGCAGAAATTCCAGCGAATCCTTTGTGAAGTGAATAATTTGTGCTGAAAGCTAGACAACTGCAGTTGATCTGTATCAGCTACCACAGAGCAAACCCAGCAAGCAAGGCAGTGAGATCTGTCCCAAGCCATCACCTGGAGACTACTTCCTTGACTGTCTAAAGAAGTGACCTTCTAATGAGAGCCAGGGAAAGGCAAAAATTTGTGTTCAACACAGTTGAAGAGTTTTGAGCTCCTCAGGAAAACACACAGATCTCAGAAGTGTTTGGATCAGCTCCACAGCAGAAACAACCAGAACATAATCTATAACATAATTTTTATGTATGACTAACAATTTAATCAGAACACTCTAACTCTTTCTGAACACCAAGGGGAGCCCACTTACAAGCACCCTACAACCAAACTGACAGGGTCACACATTCTGCTTGTCCCAAAGGACTCAGCCCTGGCATTTTTTCCTGCTGCCAGTTGGATCTCTGAAACTGCTGCTTGATGTTAAATGCCTTTCACATTTCAAACCCTTTGAAGGCTGAGAACCCACACAGGGTGCACAGAGCACAGTATCATAACCTTTGCATATTAAATGCTGCTTGGGTCTGCCCACCTCAGGCTGCTAACTCAGTTGGCCAGAAATGCCAAGAAACTCTGATATTTCGCTTCATTTAGACTCAGTGTTAGTTTGTTCATCCATCACATTAATTTTCTAAACTGCTAAAGTGCAGCAGACTGACTCATTCTATACAGGAAAATGAAAAAAATCTGCTGGATTTTGTGTATGAGAAGAGCTTTTGTGTTAAGACAAATAATACTTTCTTAATTAAAGCATAAGCTAGCACAGAACATATGCCAGGAACCATCCTGACACCTGTAAATGTGCTGTCTGGCTCCCTGCTGCTGCATTCCAGTGTGCCTTCAGTTTCAAGAAAGTTGGGTACATTTTTTGGAGTGTGGGTTTTTGGGGTTTTTTTGTTTGTTTTGGATTTGTCCTGGTTTTGGTTTTTGGCTTGGTTTGTTTTTGCTTTTTTTCTCTTCTGCCAATAACACAGCAACATGACCTCTCCATGAGAGCAGGATGAGAAACTTACTTGTAAGGGCTGCAAACTGGCTGAGCCCACAGCGAACATGAGCAACACGGGTGTCTGGACTGAAGTCTGACCAGCCAAAAAGGCTGGGTGGGATCATCTCTGGCACTGCTGTCTCTATTAGGTTTGGTCCTTTCCCAAGAATTCCATATCCCCAGACAAAAACATTTCCTTCTTCTGTATTACAAGAAGAACACATTCTGTAAGAAAGTCTGTGCTTGTGAAATTCATGCCACAACCAAAAGTTAATCAGAACCAAGGGGATATTTTCCTTTCTTCCAACTCAGTCTAACACTTTTTGATTATTTAAAATCTGCAAATAATGCATTCCCATCCAAATGCCTCAATCATTTCCTAAGCTGTGCAAGCAAATCAAGCCCCCCAGGCAGAACTTTCATGAGGAAATAATGCCAACACAAGAGTGAGCTAGATAAAATACTACTGACTGATGGGACAAAGGTTGAGAGTTTATTATCATGGCTTTCTTCTTTGATGATTTTTCAAGTGGCAGTGAAGCTTGGGCACTGACAGACATGCCCAAACCAGCAATTGGATGTCACTCTGCCTGGCATTCTGCCTTAAGCTGGGTGCCTGGGAAAGGCAACAGCTGCACAGCCTAAAAAAGAGTAAGTTTCTATGTCAGCTAGCTCTGGTCCCTTCATATTGGAAGCTCTGGTCATCACAAAACCCCCATTATAAATATGAACATCTTCATGGAGATAATCCTTCAAGAAAGTAACACAATCCCCTCCCTCATTCCTTGATGCAGCAGCCCTCCAGCTATGCTGCCCAGACACTGCCAGTCCAAAGAACAGTCACCAAGGACCTGCTGCACAGTTTCACTGTTCTCAGAACTCTCTTCTTTCCATCCTAGTTCATTATTTATAAACATGTCAGATTCATACGGAGTGTGAAGGGCTCTACTTTCTCTCAAGTAGAAAGTTGCCTTACTTCCTCCCTATATCCATATTCATCAGAGGCCATACTCAGTATGACCAGCAAGAGATCAGAGGAGCAAACAGCTGCCATGCTCCTGCTCTAGTCTGCAGAAGCACTCACAACAGCACACACTGGAAGCAATGCTCTGCACTAATGAAAACAACTCCTCTAGCACATTCTTAAAGCATGTTTCTCAGTCTCCCAGTTCCCCTCACAACATAAAATATTTCCTGTTTCCAGAAAACAAGATACTTGTTTCATAATGTTACAATCCACCTACTGTGCAGCCTTGCACCAAAGCAAATGATTCCAGAAGGGAACTCACCTGTTAGCACAACATTGCCAGTCCCTCCACAGGCAGCCTCCTTCACCTTCCCAATCTTGAATGGCAAATGCCTGGGAACATTCACCTGTACAAGATTGCAGAAGAGTAGTCAGAGACAAGGTGAACTACAAACTAGAAATACACTTTAACTTGTTCTCTAGTTTTGGTTAGAGCTTACATACATCAGATTCCTGATACAACCTTTATTGTCTGAATTATAAAATGAGTGCAAGTCCCAAAATTTAAAAAAATCTACACGAAATTCATTAAGGTGAGGACAAGGTGGGAAAAGCTGCCTATTGAAAAGCTTACATGCATGGCAACAAGGCTGAGAATGGCTAATAACTGCTGCTTATCCCTGGCTTTGAAAGTCAGACACAGTGGGGAGGCTAATAGGTGAGCATGTCTTCAAGTCTTCACACTGGATTAGATCACTAAAATTCAGTCTGCAGTGGCACTTTTTAACATACTAGGGAAAAATTACTTAAAGGAAATCCCACTTATTTGGTACAGTCCAACACAACATACATACACAGCTTGACATATGTAAAGAGCAATCTTCAATTTTATAGCTCTGCCATTCTACACTTTGGACTGCATTTATATTTTAGCTAAGACTCTCATTTTTGGCAAACGTGCCATTCATCCATTTCAGATGCCACAAACCTCCATCACACACCCAGCGAGGAAAACTGCTACACTGCATCATCTGATTGCTGTCCTCATGCCTTAGGGGCCTCAGCATTTAGCCCTACACTAAGGTTACACCAGGAGGGGCACAGGAAACAAAGCTTTCTGAAATTTTGGTAAAGCTATTCTAATAAAATAGTCTGCTCTTAGCCTTCTGCCAAGAGTAGCTTGATTATTGATTAGTTTCCTGACTCCGTTTCCTAAAGTAGCTGTAACATGAGACCAACAGCCTGATTACCCCAGCAGTACAATGCCTAGTGTGAAGACAGCTCTCTACCCATGCCCCATTTAAGTTTGCTCAAAAAAATCTTTTATCTGTGAGACACTGGAATTTGTTTAGGACTCAGTTTATAAACCCACTAAAGATGTTCATGAAAAATTCACCAGCATACAAGGTTGATTGGAAGGGACTTCCAAGGGCCATCTGGATCAGCACTAAGCTCAAAGTAGTATCACTTTTAGCCAGCCAAAAAACTAATTCCTGTTCTGAAATTAGCAAAAGCACTTGAGCTGAGACTCAATTTGGTGCAAAGTCCATGGGATGGAGAAAGAAAAACATGGAGTTCTTAGGCTAACAAACTGGGGTGAGGTGACACAAAACTTTGCCTATCAAAGCAGGGAAATATACTGCCCCTAAAGCTACACAAACATGTCAGACAGGATGGTTCTGCAAGCTTATGTAAAAACAGCCTGCTAGTGGTGTTTGTATCTGCTGCCAAAAGAATCCAGAACAGGGAGAAACATGTCATTTTTAACTCTGTGCCCAGCAGCTCAACTGAAACACATAAAAACACATCCTCAGGTCAACTGACCTGTGTGGTTTCTGTGACAGAGGCCAACTGCAAGTATTCTGAATTTCCCCAGCCAAAGACATCTCCTTCATCTGAAACAGCCAGACAACAGTCCCCATAGGAAGAGACCTGGATAATGTTTACTCCAGCAATGTCACCATGCAGCTTAGTAGGAACACTGGTGATGTTATAGTGTCCAAGACCTGAAAGGAAATAAAGTAGAGATTATGAAGAATTTTTTTCCAGACACACTTGTAATGTCTGCATAGGACCATTTTTGTCATGCTATAACAAAATCACCCTTCCTCTGAAATAAATCTTTCTGTCCATACTGCTTACTGTCCAGCAGCTGCAACAGACCAGCAGCCACAAACACCACTTCCCCTAGCCAAAGCCACCTCTCTGGAGTACACAACAACTTCATACAATCACACCCTGAAGAGTCTCATATCTCTTGTCTGCATGGAAGAAAGCGTTTGAAGAACAATAACCAAGCCAGGCTGATATCCCAAAAGGGATGAAGTTTCACAAAGTGGCTGCATCCTGTCTTCTGCAAGGAGAGCTCTGAGTGACAGCACACTGCAATCAGTTAGACAACAGGGAAAATGGCAAAAGAGGCTGGGAAGCAAACACTTTACAGGGCAAAATGCTGCCTGGAAAAGAGACCAGAATGTAGATGACAGCCAGGTTACACTATACTGGCAAAAAAGTATCATGGGAAGAACTCAGCTTTGGGAGCAGCAAAACAAATAAACAGTAGGAATGGCTGTGAAGAGGAAGTTCTCTGAAGCAAAAGCCACCACAGAAAGGGCCTGCCCAAGGATCCCATGCTCAAACAGGCAACAGCTACCAAAGCACTCGTCAGTCCAAAAGAGCAAAACAGATCCCAAAAATCAGGAAGGCAAAGCTGCCACCAAACTGAAGAGCAAAGCTGCCCATATCACTTCCACATCCCCTCGGAAGCTTTAAACAGCTCATTCACTCTCCTCTAACTGCATGCTTGGATTGCCAGGGCAGCATCCTAAAGCTCCTCAAAAAAGGAACTGGATTGTCTCAGTTTGGTTGCACAAGAGTACTGAAAACATCTACACACAACTGGGAACATTAGCAGCCCCTTTCTGTCCACGCACACATGACAAATACAAGCTTCTCAATTAGGACAGCTTGCTATTTTCATCAATTCCCTGAAAAGCAAGCTGAGCTGAGTTCCTACCTGTTTGCCCATCAGCTCCCCATCCACACGCATAGACTGCACCTTTCTTGGTTCTAAACAGGCTGTGGTCCTGCCCACACACAACCTGCACACAAACAAGAAGTCAGTCAGTAAAGGTTACATGTTCAGACTTGATTTAGTGAAGCATTACTGACAGACAAATTGAGCGATGAACCTCTGTGATGTCCATCAGCTCAGATTTTGACCTTTTCCTCCTGATCACATGGCTCTCAAGAAAGGGAAGACCAAAAACCACAGATACAACATAGAAAACAGCAGAATTTCCTTTATGGGAAGTGATGCTGCAGTTGATTTGTTTTAAGATCCAAAACAAGGAAAGAAAGCTCGATTCAGCAGTACAACACCATAAAAGCAGCAAAGAGTAAATAAGAGCTCTCCCTTCACAGGATGCTAATCACATTATTCTTGTTGCCAGCTACAAACTGCTATGGATTCTTTGCCATGTAAGTGCTCGAGGCACACAGCTGTTCTCAAACCTGTATTTATGCTGAACTAGGCATCATGTCTGCCACAGGCTTGGCATGAATTAAAGCCAAGGAAAAAGCCATTCAAAAGCAGACATTAAAAATTAAAATATTAAAGGGATTTAAGCAATGAGTTAAGAGAGTGACTACCAATATTAAGTGCATAACCACTGTTATCAAAGTACAAACAGGTACCAAGTATTCAATCCCCCTTAAAAAAAATAAAACCATGAAAAGGCCAAACAGAAGTTGTACAAGCCTAATTCAAAACAGTTTTAGGCTGAACCACAGCACAGTCTCATCAGGTGGGTGTAGATGAAAGAACCTTCCTTGGAACAGGAGCAATATCTGTCCCTGTATGGCTACAGGGGCACAGATATACCAACAAACTGTTCCTGTGCCTGGGAATACTGCAGCCATGGCAGGCAATTCTGCTGCCTGCAGTCCCGTGCTCTCCAAGGAACCTGACCTAGAGAAATGCTGGCTAGTCTAAGTGGATGGTTTCACAGCCCATTTTTGAAAAGGCAAAGACAAAATTTAAACTCCTAAGCAATATAAAAGTGACAAAAGGGAACAAGAAATCACGACAGGAAGAGAGTAGTAGAGTGGAGAGCCCAGAAGTAGACACAGTACTCTGAGTATGGCTGAGTAGAAAAGAGAAATCATCTTGACCTGCAGGTAACACTCCCCCTAATGCAGCCCAGGGTATCCTTTGCCTTCTCTACAGCAAAGCACATTGCTGAGTCATGGTCAGCCTGGTGTACCCTAGGGCCCTTTCCACACAGCTGCCTCCCAGACAGTCACCCCCAGCACACGGTGGTGTCTGAAATTGCTCTTCACCAGCAACAGGACTTGGCCATTTCCACTGCTGAACTTGATGAGGTTCATGTAGGCCTATTTCTCCAGCCTCTGGTTGGCAGCACCACCCTCTGGTTTATCAGCCACTCCTCAGAGTTTTATGACATCCGCTATCTGCTGAAGGAACACTCTGTGATCCACATCATTAGTGAAAATGGAAACAGGATTGGACCCCAGATCCCTGGGGTACCCCACTTGTTACTGGCTTCAACTCAGCTTCGAGCCAACAACTGCCATCCTCTGAACCTGGTTCAGCTGGTTCACAATCCATGTTCAGGACTGAGCTCTCACCTGGACAACTCTGCTGTCAAATTCCTTCAGCTGATGAATGAGATGGCTTCCACTGGACACCAAGCAACCACCAAGAAGAGAAAAGGCAACACAGAGGATTTCAGAAGACTGCAAAAAAACACAAAGGGAAACCTGCCTCTACTGAAAGCCATTTTATTACAAGTAGAGAAATTTGTTTGCATGTAGTTTCACTGCAAAATACCTACATGAAGAAGGAACATAATTCTGTATTCTCTTATTTAAGATGTTAAGAACTGTTATTTTTTAAATATAAGATCTTGTGACTGAGGGTAGGGGCAACCCTCAAAGACAGTCCCTAGTCTAGAATGAGCAGAGACACTCCATAATACTGCAGTACCCATAGAAACACTACACTTACCTAGAGATAATCCACATATCCCAGAGCACAGTGTAGTGCTAACATCCCTGTCATTTTTTCACAATACAGGAATTATCAACAATTCAATGACTGACTTCCAATATCAAGACTAACGAAAGCTACCTAATTACAGCTATTTTCTCAAACTTTACAGACCAAGTGTTGTGGATCACAGAGCAATTTTTGGTCCTACTAGGGAATCAGAAACTCAACATATTCCCACTATTCACTTACTCTATCATACAGAGCACTTTGAGCCTATGCTTTGGTGAGACCCACAAAAAAACCCAATGAAGGAAAAGCACTACAGACTCAGAGGCAGTTACAGCAGAGACTTTACAAGAGGATGTGTTTTCCTCTCTTTCATAATTAAATGGCATTTCCAACATCCTCCAGAACAGCACATGTACTCTGAGCAGCTAAACGGAGAAAGCCCAACTACTAACACCAATTACCTCGAGCAATTTCTGAAGGCTGGGTTCTCCCACTATGCCCTGCAAGAACTGTCCCATGCTGACATTCTTTTGTCTCTTGTGAATGTTGTCAGCAGAGTGCTAGTGCCCAGCATGGATTCAAAGTCAGGCTGTTTGTAAGATGCAGGACAAAAGCCTGTTCTCAGACTCCTTAATCTTAACTGGCATGCTTATACTACCAGACCTTTTCTACCTTCAGGCTTTTCTGCAGGGTTGTTTTCATGCAATTATGTTTCTAACAATAAGAAAATTCAGAATCTTTGAATTCTCACCTGTAAATTTCATCTTCAACAACCTTCCGGCCACACTGTCCATAAGAATTGTTTCCCATTGTGAAAACTGAAAAACAATTATAAAACACACTAGTTTTATTACTGCCCAATCCCCTGAAAGCCTCTTTTCAGGTCCTCAAAATATTTTCAGACAGTTCTAAGTCTGAAAGGGGGAGCACAGCTATGTAAAAATTGGCATAAGCTTTTTTCAAAGTCCATTTGAATGAAAGTGACAATTTTCACCAAGAACACCTGGCAGTATTGTTGCAGGCACAGCAGCAGTACCTGGAGCCTGCTGTCTGTCACAGTGGGGAACTGCCTAGTTCATCCTGCCACTGTCAAAGACACTCAGAAACAGATCAGCTTTCCCACAGGACTGGGAATCAACAAAACAACCAGCTCACCCACTAAGAAGCTGCACTGGATCACTTGGTGCAGCACTGAAGCCACTGCACCAGAGTTCCCAGAGATGTGGAGAGACAATTCACAAACAGGATCTTCTTCATAAAGGACTATTAATTAATTAATTGCTTTTAGAAACATAGCACTCTGGGGCTTAAAGGGGAATAACACAGGAGCACTGGCACAGTCACCCAAATCTGCATTCAAAAACACATCAGAGTGAACAAGACAAACAGGCTGCACTCAGCCAGGCCTGGGGCTAGAGAAACAAACCTTGGAGTAAAAAGCTCCCAACACATTTACAGCTTGAGCCAAGTAAAGCTCACAGCTTTCCCTCACAAAAGCAATCCCACAAAGGCCAACAGCTGCCTGCGCCCACTGCAAACAGCCCACCTGGAATATAGTTCTAAAGGACAGAAGACAATTGTTTTCAAGCTTTTAGTAAAAGCATAGCCAGGCACCCATAGACATCACCAGGACAAGCAACATTGTACCTCCTTCACTATCTGTCAGGACCAGGGAGTGGGCTCTCCCACAGGACACCTGCAAGACTCGAGTTTGCTGTGGTTTCTCCAGGGGTAATGGAATTGGAGATGGTTCCAAGACATATTCATAGCCCTTAGCTTAAGGAAAAGAGAACAATTTTAAGTCAGTAGATTCCACAAAGTAAATTCAACATATATTTGCTGATCCTGTTGTACAATCACACACCCACTTCTGCTTTGTTATAAAAGCAGATACATTTTAGAAAGCCAAGACACTAACCAAAGAGGCTGACAGGGATTTATCAGAGAGGGAAGGAGAAGGTAAAAGCTATGGAGACAGCTGAAGCCAATCACTGCCTAAACAAAAGTCCACCATAACGAGAGGGTGAATGTTATTAAGGCTTCAGGTGCCAGAATTGAAACTGAGGCTTTCACCCACATGTTCAACCACTTCAGTGAATACAGTTGCGTTACTAGAGCTTAAAACCATGCACAAACATTCTGTGCAACTGGGGATATTGCAAGCAAGGTACAAGAGCAACAATCACAAAAAGGTATCAGGAAAGGTGAACAAAAAAATCTTAAAGAAAAGTAGATTACAGGCACTTTCAGAAATAAGGAATGTAAGAAAGACTCGCTAAGCTAAGCCCATAGGGAATAAGATATCCAGTGTTTATGAAAAATGACATGCTGTACTTTAAAAAGATTTAGCAACTTGAAGAACACAATCAGTTACAGTCAAGTGGGGGAGGGGGGGGGGGAAAGAACAGCAAACCCTAAATCAATACTAGGGAAAAAGTTAAGAGAAGATAAAAAAATCAAAGTTACTGTAATAAGTGAAATCAAATCATGGAGGATCCAATGCAATATTGCACACAGGCAGCAGTGCTTTACTGGTTCTCAATAAAAATAAAAACTAAAAAAAATAACAGCAACAACAAAACCAACCAACCAAACAAAAAACAGCAACAAAAAAAAACACCTAAGACAAAAAAAAAATTAAAATTTAAAAAATCTACACAAGGTCTTTAGTAGTAAGACACTACTGGATGTGAGGACAGGCAGCACAACAGGCAGCTTGCCAATGGTGGGCATCTGCCATGCAATAGAGCAGGAACTTAAAGATAACCAACTCTCTATCTAGAAACACCTGGAAGTCATAAAGCAAAATAACCTATTCCTCTCTCTGTTCTCTCGAGCAGAAAGACACATCCTACTGGGATATGTAGTAACCATCACTGATAGCTGAGGGGATCTGCAGAAAAGAGACAAAGAAGTGCTTAAGGAACAGGGGTGAGTGTGAAATATTAGTAGTTTAGATGGAACCATCTAAAAGTCAGAAGGCTGCAAATTCCCTTGGAAATGAAGCATCTACAGCAACACAGTGTTGGAAGCAGCAGGCACCACAGTCAGTCTGTAAAAAGCAATGAGCAACACATCCCAAAGGAAAGCTTGCCTGGTGCAACATTAAACATGAAGCAGCAGCAATCCCACTGATCTTCACCACCTTTTCAACTGATCTTGCCAAACACACTCTTTTACTTAGCAGGGCTTGAATTGCAGAACTATTTAACCTACTTCTGGATTCTCTGACAAAAATAATTTCCAGGCCAGATGAAAAACAAGGGAATTGCAAGACACTCCTAAGATATCAGCGCATACCTAAGACCCAGTAAGAGCTGAAACCTTTAACAGCAGAAGTGAGCAGAAGCTCCTGCAGCCCCTGCTTTTTGCAGCTGTTTAAGCACACACTTGCTGTGTGTACACACTCTTACACAACTACCCAGTGTGCCACCACAAAGCAGCACCACTGCAAACCTCAACATGCTGCAATTTTCTTTTGCTTCTCCAAGTTTAATCTTCTGCCCATATCAGACACACCCGACCACGATGGATTACACTCTTTTACATCATAATGACAAAACCTGCTTTTTTTGTGATTTTCCTCAACTATTTATGG
This sequence comes from Euphonia xanthogaster, assembly GCA_034509185.1. Lineage (NCBI taxonomy): Eukaryota > Metazoa > Chordata > Aves > Passeriformes > Fringillidae > Euphonia > Euphonia xanthogaster. Next base: position 8,141,494 of record JAYDZK010000066.1, on the reverse strand, counting down.
AGGAATGTCTATGCAGTCAGCCATTCTATGAAGAAAGTTTGGGTTTTTCCTGTCTTCAGTGGTAGGTGGCAATGTTCTGCACAGAAATCACCTTCTTAAATGAGTTTGAGAGCTTGGAGTAAGACAAAATGACTGAAAAACATGTCTTTCCTTCAAAATGCAAGCTATTAAAATAATTTTAAAACAAACCCTACAGCTTCACAAAAACCCCACAGACTGTATAAAAAAACTCTAACTCGGGAGGGAAGGAGGACTAAAGGACTTCAGTTTATAAGTGCAAAGGCAACAGAAGTGAGCAAACCATCCTGCCAAAATGATTTTATTAACTATACTGTGCCTATTATCAAACTATAGATTCAAAGCCACAAATTAACCAACATCACACTCTGTAGAATAAACAGCTACATTCCTATCCAGATGAAACTAATTAAGTGCAGTGTACAGAACAGAGGCACGTTGACCAATTACAAAGCACACAAGAACACATATAAATTTCAGAAAAAGAGCTGTTTGAAAAAATAAAACACAGCCTGGGATTGCATCAAAGCCTCCTGATGTTTTTCACAGCTCCAAACACATGGAGATTCCTGTATTACAGGCATACTGCAGTGTCACCCTGTAAGTCTTTAAAACACTTAAATCCTTACTTTGATCTCTTCTGCTTCTCTGGAATCCAAGCTGGGAATCCTTGTTGAGCCCCATGCCCCACACTTTGGTGATGTCTCTGGTATTAGAAGCCAGCAGTGTGAATCCATAACCACAGGCAGCAGAGGATATCTTTGAAGACAGACAAAACCCACACCATTCAGTCAGAAACTGTGGCTTAAAAAAGCAAGTTTTACTCCATGCTACTTGTTCATCAGCATTCATTCTTCATTAAGCTACATTCACATGCAGCCCAAATTCATGGCATGTATAAAATTGCAAAAATTATCAGTCTTCTGTGATAAGCACAGTGGTGAAAACTCAGCTGCAACCATGCTGCCTTAAAAGTTTTGGTTTTGTGTGCATACTTCTTTATTCCTGCATTATCTTGGCCCCATTCAACACCACAGAAAGACCTGTTTGCTGACCTGCATCAGCAGATTAAAAAAAATTAAAAATTAAAAAAAAGAAAGATACAGAGATATTAAGAGAATAAAATGTTTTACTCCTTTTAACCAAAAAAAGCCTAGCATAAGAGTCACATGAGGAGCAACTGTGGTCACTTGGTGTTCGGCCTGGAGAAATGGAGACTGAGATCAGACCTCACTGGGGACTGCAGCTCCTCCCGAGGGACCAGGGACAGGACCCGAGGGCAGCCGTGCCGGGGGAGATTTAGATTGGATTTCAGGAAAAGGTTCTAGCCCCAGAGGGTGGTCGGGCACTGAAGAGGCCCCCCAGGGAATGGCCCAAGGAGGGTTCAGACAACTCTCTCAGGGGCAGGGTGCGACTGTAGGACTGTCCTGCGCAGGGCCAGGAGATGGACTTCATGATCCTTCTGAGTCCCTTCCAACTCAAGATATTCTATGAACGCTCTGACTTCCTCTGCACTCGAAAGCAGAGCACGAGTGAAACACGCAGGCAAAAGAATAACGTGATTTTCAACACAGGCTTCCCGTTTGTCAGGTGCGAGCAGCCACTGGGAAGAGGCCCCTTTTATCCGGCAAATGCTCTTCACAGCCTGGCTCTCTAATGCCTCTGACAAAATTACAAATACATATTTTCTAAACTATATGCTGCTGCAGTTAAAACAGTCATCATCCCAAGCAATACCACTATATTGATAAAAAACACTGAATCACGGCAAAGTCTTTAAACCCGATCCAGTAAGGCCGTGCTGGGCTGTGCTAAGCCCTGAGCAGGCTCCGGAGGCCGGGGGAGACACGCTGGCCCCGCCGGAGCGGGCCGGGCCCACCTTGTCCTCCGTCTCCAGGCGGTACGGCGTGGGCTGGATGCGCCGAGGCTTCTTCCAGCCCGCGTCCGGCTTCACGAAGCTGGGGATGCCCAGAGCGCCCGAGTAGCTGAAGCCCCACACGAACACGCGGTCCTTGCGCCTGGCCGCCTTCCCCGCGTACTGGAACACCGGAGCAGCCTCCTCGGCCTCCCGCAGCTGGCGGGTGCTCGGCGGCCGCGCCGGCCCGCAGAAGCCCCTGCAGAGCAGGCGCCGCGCCAGCCCCGCCATTGCCGCCCTCAGGCCGCCGCCATCGCGGCCGCTCTCTCCGGCGGACCCGCGCGGCGTCAGCTCGCTGCGCGCATGCGCGCGGCCGCGGCGCAAGTCTCTTAAAGGGGCCACACCGCGCTCTGAGGGGAGCGTCCGCACCCGCCCGCACCCTGAGCTGCCTTTGAACCGACAGCCAGGCCTGAGCCTACAGCCCGGCCCAAACTCACACCTAAACCTACACCCCGACCTAGGCCTAAATCTAAACGCACCCCCAGACCCCAGTGTGGACTTAGACCCAGCCCCAGACAATCAAAACTAAAACACCCAGGCACAAACCCACAGGTGGACCCAGCGCCATCCCAAAGCCTAAGGCAGCCCTGTCCAGCACAGCGATGGCAGGGCTGGCTGGGCCGGGAACCGAGTGCAGCCGTCCCACCACAGCCCGTGTGTGAAGCAGCCCTGTCTCAACACTGAGCCCTCACTGTCCTCTCGAGGGAGCCAAGCAGGCGCCTTCCAGGAGGAAGCTGCTGTCCTTTCATCCCCCCAGCTAGATTTCCTCACTGCCAGCATTTTTTGCAAGAGTCCCTTGCCCAATCTCCACCTGGAGGAACACCTTTCCTGCCGCCATGCCCACACTGCTCCTCAGGGTCTATCAAGTGTCTCTCCTTTATTGATGAAAACCACAAAAAAAATTCAAAATACAAAGAGGTAATAGAATGGCATGTAGAGATGAGGACTTGGTGCTTATAAGGAGTCGGTAGAGCAGGGCTGGTCCCTCCTCAAAGTGCTGTCAGGACACCGCGGGCTGGCTGAGGTGGAGGATGAGGATGGGCGCTGGGCTGATACGACCGCATCCTCCCCGACCTGTGGTGGCTGCCAGAACCACCTGGATCCCTGGTCCAGCTCTGAGCCCTAGGTGCACAGGAGCTGGAGGAGATGAAGCTTTGGGTGGCTGGTGCGGGGGCTCACAGGATCCTCACAGGATCTTCCTCCACGTGCTCTCAGTGCAGCGGTTCAGGATGAGGTCCTTGCTGGGACGGGGAGGAACGGCAGGTTGGGCTTTGTTGTCCTCTGGCTCATTTTTCTCAACTGCAAGTAAAAAAGATGTACAGATGGGTCAGAGCTCTGCACCACACACCCCCCTCACGAACATTCAGCAGCTTCCTACACCATGGCCCCAAAGCTCCTGCCTCTCCTCCTGTCCCTGCTGCATGGAGTGGTCTTTCTGTAGGTCATGGTGTCAGGACGTGCCCACCAGTGCCCCCCTGGGAGCTGTGCTCAGGGAAAGCCTGTCTTTAGGTCTGCATGAGGTCTGCCCATCTTTAGCTCTGGGAAGGTCACGGATACTGCATGCGGACTAGCAGCTCTAAAGTGTATGCCTCAATGACTGCCTCTCTCCTTGTTCATGAAGAGACGCCTTTTACAAGGCCCTGAACTGGTAGGACAAGGGGGAGTGGCTTCACACTGTCAGAGGCCAGGGTTAGATTAAATATTAGGAAAAAATTCTTTTCTGTGCAGGTAGTGGGGCACAGGTTGCCCTAAACAACTGAGGCTACCCTGTGCCTGGAAGGCTAGGTTGGATGAGGCTTGGAGCAACCTGATCAAGTGGAAGCTTTGAATGAATTGGTCTTTAAGGTCCCTTCCTACCAAAACTGAATTCTATAATTCTGTGATTCTTCATGCAACACTTCCTTCTAGGGGCTCTGCTGACAGCTAACATAACATGGCAATTGCAATGGGAATGGCAGCATGGGGTAGGTTAGGTGCATAAAGGAAAGCACAGGTCCCCACTGTGAGCTGACTTCCTTCCAGGACCATATTCTGCTCTATCTGACCTATAGCCAGGGGTAAGAAAACTCCTTGAAAGAAACATCTCCCTGCAGAGACTTTCCCCATGGGAAAAGGGCAGACAGGCATGGTGTGACCTCAGTGTGCCATCCTGCTCCAGCTGCCAGCACTGGTAGGGGCATGGGTCATGCTGCAGGATTCCAGTTCCATTGGGACTTACTGATGACATTGGCCTTGTTCTGGGAATTTCCCCGCATTTTCCGCTGGTTCTGGATGTACTTCTTGCTGTTCCTCCTGTAGGTCTCCTGGCTGATTTGCTTCCGGCCCTGCTTGTGGATGGTCTTCACATTTCGGATGGTGGATCTGCAAGGAGTGAGAAACAAAACGTTCAGTTTTCATCCTGGCAGCTCATACACCACGCACCTCCTTTCCCCACACTTCCTCCTTTGCTTCACCCCAACCCCAATTTCTGCTTTTGGGTTCCGCTGGTGGATGCCAGCTGCTGAGGGCAGCCAGCAGTGAGACACGATGTGTTTAGAGGCAGCTGGATGGTGCTCTGCAAGCAAACACTGAAAGGTGAACCCTAAGCACAATCTGGAAAGTAATGATAGGGATTGGTGAGGAAGATTGGGTGTAAGGCTGAAGGATAAGATGGGCATGAGGGTTATCTAAGAAAGCCCCAGAAGTGATCTATATCTTTTTGATTAATTAACATACAGCACCTATCCTGGCCACAAAATTGAGGTCCCTGATGTGGGGCTTGGCATGGCTCCCTGAGGCTCAAGGGTCAGATACAGGGGAATGGAGTATGGGCATGTGTCAGTGTGCACCCAAATGTGCAGTGTTCAACCCACAGGAGAGAAACTACTGAGAGAAGTGAAAAGCTGAGCAGCCTGAGGCTGCTGCAGGGGAAACCCCAGCACTGGGGACTGTCCCTGGGCTGGCAGACAGGGGACCCTGCTTTGTCTTCAGTACCATAGCAGGAGTGAGGTGGTTCCTGATGTCCACCCCATGGCATCGTCCTTCTGCTTTTCTCAAAGAAATGTGCCCCTCTGCCTTCAGCCCCTTCCTGGTCTGAGCACATCCCCCATGTCATAGCAAAGCTCTTGCCCTTAACAGGTCACCACGTTCACAGCAGGGCTTGGCCTGGCTGCCAGTGCCACAGAGGCAGCAGTCACAGTGGCAGGGGGACAAGCCACTGTCCTGGAACAGGCCACCTAATCTCCCCCAAGGCTACCAGCAAACATCTCCGTGGTCAAATAGGTGGATCTGGACCATTTTACGCCATCTCACACTCAATCCATGCTCCAGCAAAACTGGATTTGGAGAGATTTTATAGCAGGCCTGACATGTCATCTTGCAGGGAAGAGAGATAGCAGCAAATTCTGCCCTTTTTAGCCATTCTCTTTGCACTGGAATTCATGAGTTATTTGTGCTTTTTATCTTTTTAATCAAAATAAAATCCCTTGCATTAGCTCAAATCCTCCCATTAGATTAGGCCACTTGGCAGCTTCATTTAGTCAAATCTCTCCTTGCCTCTGAAAGATTCAGTGCACACACTTAGGAAGTAAGGAAAGGGCCAATTTGAAAATCAAACAAGATTAGCCCAGAAAAGAAACTCTGCAGAAGGACAAGGAGAAATACACCTGATGGGTGGACCTGTTGGAGCAAAGATCTTGGAGCCCTGCATCAGCAGTGCCTGTGGAAGTTGGGGAGCACAGAGCTGGTGGGAGGACAGCCCTGCTCTGCCTATGCCCTGCTTACATTTCTCCAGGCAGTTCCTCACTGACAGGGCAAGCAGGTGACACCACAACACCCTGTCTGGTTTAATTTCATCTCCCTGAAGGAAGAGGGAGATGTTCTTCTGCCCTCTACACAGAGCTTCTCCTACCTCCGTGGAGGAGCACCCCGGTTCCTCAGCTCACTCTTCATGGAGGTGTTCACCTCCCCAGCTTTCTGCAGGTACATGGAGGGGTAATAACCTGTGGTTTCATCCTTCCTGCAGTGCAACACAAAGCAACATCATTTGCACTCGTGGCTCTGCAACCACCTCCTCAGTCCAGGAGAGAGATTGGATCATTCTTGTGGGTGGTCACAGAGTCCCAGAATGGTTTGGTTAGAAGGGACCTTAAAGGACCTCATTCCAACCCCCTGCCACAGGCAGGGACATCTTCCCTTGGAATAGGTTATTCCAAGCCCTGTCCAACCTGGCCTTTAACTCTTCCAACTCAGGACATTCCATGAGTCATGGTTCAGGCCTGTCCCTTGCTGCTGTCATGTTACCTCAAATGTTCCTTGCAGCTGGGATGAAAGTTGAGGTTTTGCAAAGCAAAATGTGCCAGAACAATGAGAGGCAAAATAACAGATAGATGTTGTTTTTCCATCTGCCTCCTTGGATATTTCTGAAGCCCTCAGGAGAGGAATTTTCAGCTGAAACATTTAATATTTGGCAAAGAACAGACTCTGAGAAGCAGCTCTGCAAAAGGAAGTGCTGGGCAGTGGCACCAAAGACACCAAGGCTTTCAGAGCCCTGATGTGGAGCACCATGGATGTCCATTCCCTCTGCCTGAGTGCTGCTCACCTGAGATGTTCATGGCATCTCTCACCTGATGACCCACCAGCCATCAAGGAGCTTGTGGATGACTTCAATGGCATCACCCTCCTTGAGGGTCAGCTCATCCTCTTCCACGGCAGTGTAGCTTTTCTGGACCACGTACGCTTCACCTACACATGAAATGGGGATGGTGGATCATGTGCTGACACCTCAGGGATGGGGCTGAACCCCCCCCAGCCACTGAGGAGGCACCAGAGCATTAGGAGGCACCCTACATTTTAGGCAAGACTCAGGTGCTTGAGGTTTGGATTCAGACTTCTTGTCATTGCCTGTGGCTCATCCCAGCCTCTTCACCATCTCTCCAGAAGAAAACTTTTGGGTGCAAGCAGAGGAAGCACCCCTATCTCTGCTCAAAAATGTGCTCAGAATTCAGGTGGTGAAATAAGGCAGAAAGAAGTGTTGTGCTAATAGAGACTTTTCCAGTGTTATGAAACCCTCAAAGCTGAAGCCTGTTGAGCAATTGGCACAAGTCTGCAGAATCCTTCCTCTGCTCCACGTGATAAAGCCCTGGTGTCATGGCAGGGCAATGCAGAGGGCAGGGAGCAGGGCCAGGCCCTGATAAGGACAGTACAGAGGCAAGGCACTGTGAATGCCTGTGCCTGATTTGGATGCTGCACCATGCTGCTCTGCTGGCCCAGCACCTCGGCCTTCACCCAGCCAGCTCAGCATGGCCACTGGGTAAAGATCAGCCAAACCACGAATCTAATGCTGAGTTGCAGGTCATGGGAAGCTCCCAGGGTTGACACTGAGGCACCAAGCCATGAGATTTATCCCTCCTGGCAGTTCCTATGGCAGCATCTCCCTGCCCAGTGATCCTGCTTAGTCTGAATTGCCCAGCTTTGCAACCATCACACTGGAGAGCTGCAGAAGGCTGTGCTCTGACGCACACACACACTGGTCACCCCAACATTTTACCTGCATAATTAGGCTCCTGCTCTTCAGACTCATCAGGACCATCCAGTGGCTCCAGATAGGCAGCAGGTACCCAGCCTCGTTTATTCTTCAGTTGACAAAACCACCAGCCTGCAAAGAAAGCAACCATGGGCAAGAGCAGAGTGTTGTGGGGACTAGCACCAGGTCTGTCCTGGCCAGGGCAGGTGCAGGCATCTCCGTGTCACGGACCAAAGGGACAGTGCTGGGGCCAATCTCTGTTGACATGGTGTAGCCACAGAAGTTGACCAGTTCATCCTGCTCCTGCTGGGCAGGAAGCCTCACAGGCTGAGGCATGGCCAGGGTGTTGCACAGTTTTTTAGAACTGCCCCTCACCCTCAGCCTTCACTGCCATAGCTAGCTCACATGCTGTGCTGGATACAAGGTGCAAGGGCAGTACTCATTCCTGCTGAAATTGTGGGGGCCCTCCAGGGGGATGGACACATACCATTCTCACTCTTCTCCACGACATCCACCATGTCCCCAGCCTTGAGAGCCATCTCAGATGTGGAGCTCTTCTCATAGTCAGCGATGGCTCGGTACGTTTGCAGGACAATGGGGCCCGTGATGTCTGCATGAGAGAAGTGACACATGTTCCCTCCAGCCCCCAACCCAGAAACACCCTATTCCAGGCAGGCCAAAAGCAGCCCCAGGACAGCCCAAAGTGCCCTCCCAGCCTCTTTTAGCCCCAAACCAACTGGATTTCAGGACAATGACTCATTCCCCTGAGGATTTGGCTTCCCCACAGCTGCAGCTCTGGCACAGTGGCCATGCTTTTGGGGAGGGTATCTGCCATGGAATGACAACCTCTCTCCCCAGCAGGCTTTGCTGCTGCTGAGGCAGCCACTTGCAGCCCTCTGAGACCTCTTACCAGTGGGGTTTTTCTTGGAATCCTTTGTCAGGAGGAAGACCTCAGGTTTCTTGATCCTAGACAGGTCAGAGCAAAGGCAGCTCAATGCCAACCAGCCCTATCCATCAGCACCCTCCCTGCAGGCTATTGCCAGCATCCAAGGCCAGGAATGCAGGATTTGCCTCAAAACAGCAGGCAGCTGGACTCACTGGCTGTCTGTGACAGGGTTCATGTCATCATGACGGACTTTGAAGAAGTTGACCACATGCAGGCACCGGGAGATCTTGTGGGGCAGGTTCACCAGTGCGTAGCAGTAGTCAGCCAGTGTGCCCTGCCTGTTCTCAGTTGAGCGCTGCCCATCAAACCACTTTGGGGCTGGGGGACAGGAGAAAGGGCTCAGAAAAAGCAGATAGAACGCCTTGTTTTTAATACTTTCCCAAGCACACTGATCTGAATCATTAATTTTGCCCTGCAAAAGAGTGGGTCTGGCCCCAAGGTGCTGCATGGCTGCATTGTGCCAGTAAGGTGAAGCCTTGTGGGGGCACAGCTCTTGCAAGCCTAGCAATGATCCTGTTTGACCCTATTTCAGTTTTAGGGTAACTCCTTCATGTGTGTTCAGACTAACCTAACTGCTGGGCCAGAAATACAGCAGATGTACCAGGGCACCAAGAGGGGCTCAGGGGACCAGCCTGCAGTCAGAGGAGATATGTTTATCCTCCCACCCCACTGCTTATGGTGTTCTTGACTCCAGAGCTCTAAAATACTGCTGGCAATCCCGACCCCGAGCAGTGTTGAACCGCATGGGAGATACTTCTGTGTGGTCAGTGGCAGCCCATGCCCCTCCAGCAGTCTGACACCTGTCTGGTCCCCAGTGCTCTCAGTTCCCCAAATGGGATAAGGATGCTTTGACCAGCCCCAGCACAGTGGGGGACAGTGTGATGGAAGAGGCCCAGCATGGTGGTTGGTGTTAGTCCAGCTGCAGTGGAGTCCCCCCAGACTGGCACCCACACTGCTGCACAGTGCAGGCTTACTCCTCCTCCAGAGATGTTGGCCACATCTGCAGCTCTTTTTCAGACTCCCTTCTGCTTCCTTTAAAGCAGGAAATAAAATAAATTGGGGAAATTTTCTGACATGCACCTTGCTTAGAGACAAAGTGTCAACTGTTTGTATCAGGAGCTCATTCTCTGTCATTGAAGACATATTGTATTATTTCCTCTTACAAAGAATCTGTGTTGCCACAAGGGCATTAAGCCAACACCAGTGATGGTGTCACCAACAGAGGGCTCAGCTCAGCTCCACTCAGTTCAGCCTCCCCAAAGCCAGACACTTTGCACCAGCCAGGAGTCATAGGGCTCACAGCTGATTCTTCTGGATGTGCCTCTGGGGTGCCTTCAGAGAGCAAGGACTACAAGGCTGCTGAGTGTCGGCAAGAACCACTGCCACTGCTCAGATCTTTCTGAGGTTTTGATTTCAAGCCTGATGCACAGGAAATACTGCACCACCCACCTGTCACGGAGGCAGCCAGCACAGCTCAACCCACCAGGGAATTTCCCAGCTAGCTGCAATTTCTATTCACCCCCCAGCCACGGACCTTGCCCCTCACCTGGCAAGTGCGGGATGATCCGGTTCTCTATGTTGATGTCCCCGGATTCAATGGGGAACATCTCCTTCAGCGCTTTCTGCAGAGCAGAGCCAGGCACAACAGTGAGGATGGCACCAGGGGAACACGCTGTGACACCCACTCTTCTGCCCCAGCTTGACTCCTTTCCTGGTGCTCGCCCTGCTGCCACTAGCATGTCTTGGCTGGATCCCACACCTCGGCACCCTGTGCCCAGGGACACAGAGCCAATGGCTCCCACCTTCAGAAGAGATCCAAGAACTGCACCCAGGAGCCTCTTTTGAACCAGGTTTGCTTTGAGGCAATTTAAGCTGGCATTCACCCTCCTTCTTCCCTCTCCCCAAGCCCATGTGTCCTAGGAGGACTCACGTGGAACTCATATATCTCAGTAAAGCGGCGGTAGACGACCTTTTCGGAGAGGTCATTCCACTTCACCAGGAACATGTAGACCTGAGGAGCAAAGCAGAGGCTGCAGTTTTGCAGGCAAGTGGGACACCACTCCCCACTGTGCCCGGGGAGCCCTGGGGATGGTCCAGTTTCAGATAAAATTGAATGTTTTCCTTCTATCACTCCAATGCAAGTAGCTCTGCCTTGCCAGCAAGTAAACTGGGCACTAGGGGAGTTAGAATGGATGGAGAGGGGATAGAACCATGCAGGTGGGTGGGAAACAAAGAGGAAAAAGCCCTTTCCAAGACTGCAAAGTAGCCAATGGCTTGCAAAGGAGGTGCCTGAAGTCTTGTGTGTTCAGGACAGTTTAGTCTCTGGCTGCCTGCAGCTCATGATATCAACCATGACCCCCTTAGAAGGAAGTATTTAGGCTCTCAGTCACATTTACCTAAGAAAATTTGTAAAAACCCTGGCCAGTCCTCAGTCCTCACATGCCAGAATGCTCCAGAGTACTCACATAGTGCTGGCTGGGGAAAAACCTTTTCTCGTAGCCCAGCAGTTCGATGTGCCGGATGAAGGCGTCCCCCATTGCTGCTCCTGCCCGAGGTGCTCTGCTCAGGACCCTGCTCCTGCCTGGCTGGGTGCTCTCCCCTCCCCTCTGCCCTCGCTCAGCTCTGCTCTGTGTTACAGCCCTGGGGAAGCGGAACTGCCGCCGCAATCGCACCCGTAATTGTTCACTCGCTGTGGTTTGTACTGAGCTGGTGTTTCCCAGCCCAGCCCTCCAGTGGCTCCAGGGCTGGGGAGGAGGTGAGCTGGGAGGCCTCAGGGATAACCTGGAGGGACCTCTGGAATCAGAGGGCAGTGAAGGGTGAGGGCCAGGCTGGCTGCCCTGATATCCAAAGGACTCCCCTGACTGCTGATGCTGCCCCATGATGGCACAGGGTACTGCAGCAGAGGGTCAGGGACAGGTGCCTTGGATATGGCAGCCATCACCCTCTCTGTCAGAGCTGCAACAGCTGAATGAAGCACGTGAAGCATTCCCTCAGTGCTGCCTTCTGTGTGCGTGGGCAATCTGGGGCACAGCACAGCCAGGATGGTGCAGCCATGGGCTCAGTGTGCAAGAGCCCCTCCCCTTGCAGTCCCCTTTCCTCTCAGTCACTTGCAGCTTCTTCCAAACCTGGCACCAGAAGGTTCCCTTGAGGAGCCCCCGAGGACGTAAGCCAGTCCCAGCCCTGCTCACCACCTTACCTGGGCACAGGGCTGAACGGAAGGGGACCCAGGCACAGGGAAACCCCAGGGTGGGCTGGAGACAGACCCCTGTGTCCTGCTGAGAGAGCAGGAGAGTCCTCTGCTAAGCTGTTCTGAAATGCCAGTGCACCAGCTGCATTCATGTCCTTCTCCTTCTCCATCCTCAGCCCTGAGCAGAAAGACCTGAAAGGATGTGAGAGCTGCAGGGATCAGTTCCACAATCCTTGCAAGCAAAGGTGTACCCAGGAGTGCTTTTGTCCCCACCAAGGGCACCCTCAATTACAGTGGCACCAGAGGTGGGCAGTCACAGAGCCAGGCCCTGCTCTCCAAAGGATCCTTGGAGGAGCCCAGCTCCAGCCAGCTGTGAACACTCAGCTCCATCCCCTCTGGAAACCTGTGCCCCAGTGCAGCCAATGTCCCCAGCAGGCCAGCTCACACCATGAGCTGGGTGTTGGAGCAAACCTAGCCCACACTCAGCCAGGAGCAGAGATCCTCAGGCAGAGGCAGCAGCCCCAAACCACAACAGAGCTGGCAGGGGCTCTCCCCACTGACCAGCAGCAGCGAGCCCTGGCACAGGATCAGCCCAATGCCCTTGTTAGCTTGTAAAGACAAAAGCTTGCTCTGGCCACACTAAAAACATCAAATACTAACTGTAGCCCTCCCCTGGAACTTGGCTGTGGTAATTGCAGCTGTGCAATAATAAATGGTCATTTACATTTGGTTTTGTATTATTTTAACAGGGGGACTTCCCTATATGCAAGGGAAGTCCCTTGTATATTACACATCCACAAATATTTGAAAAGACCCATCCAGGGCTGTTTGGATTCTGCTCTGTTAGTCACCAGATTGCTGCTGCTTGTGCAGAACACCATAAACTTTGTCAGAACAGCTAATTTCATAATTGCAATTGTTTGTACTAAATTTAAAACTGCATTACAGACAGTACATTTCTGGAAACCACTTAATTCACATGTTCCTTCCTGTTTCCTCATTCCTTATCCTGTGATGTGAGAAATGAGAGGTTTTAGATGCCACTGGCCCTGAAGGATTAGTTCACAGTGAAACACTACCCATAACTCTGTGAGACACAAATGTCTCACACGTCTAATATGTGTCAAGAAGCACGATTTCAGAAGAAAATTCTCAGGAGAGGAACATCCCATCTGAACAAGCCAAGTTCTTTTGGTTTTGCAGTCTGGTTTTTGGTAGCAGGGGGGTTCCAGAGGTGGCTTCTGTGAGAGGCTGCTCAAAGCTGCCAGAGGCTCAGCAGAGCCAATCCCTGATGGCTCTGAAGATGGACAGGCTGCTGGCCAGTGCCCACTGTGTGGACTCCACTCCTTTCAGCAACACCACTGCAACCACTTTCACTTCATTTTTCTTTCAGCTCCTGCATACAGCGTTTCAGTAAAGCCACTCTGCTGTTACACACTTGACAAGGCAATACCTTGGAATTATTTATTTTCCCAGTTCCTTTGCTGTGTCACTGCCCTCATTTTGAGTGAGCAGTAAGAACTCCACCAGCAACAGACAGCTGGGCAGGCAGCTGTGCTGAAAGTGCCTCCTAAGAGGGCTGTGAGTAAAGAAGGAATGAACCATCCTGCTTTCTCAGAAGGGGAAGTCGGGCCAGCTGAAACCTGGGGAAAGCTGCATTATGTCATTTCCCTTTTCTAAACATGTCCAGAAGCAAGTGTGAAACCTGGTCCTGAACTACTGCTGGAGGTTCACTGGCTCAGCATGTCTGCTCAAGTGAGCAGAAGGCAAACGTGGTGGTGGTTATGAGGTGGGCAGTGCCCATGTGGCTGGGTTACCAGGTAAGGTACATGGGGCTGGGAATGCTGTCTGCTGAGGCAGGGAGGCAGCATGGCACCAGTCACCAGCAGCTCCTGTCTGGAGAGAAGGAAGGTAGGACCAGGATGAGCTTTTTCAAAATGCCTCAGCATGGAGCTAACCCTGCCCCTGCTGACATCACCAGCACAAGGGCCCAGTATTCAATTGGGAGCACCTAGATCTGCATGTTGAGAAACACAAGCAGATGTCCAATAGGGTCTCCCTTAGCTCCAGAATGACAAAATAGTTTGTATTCTATTTTCCAGAATGACAGAAATGTGCTGCTCTGAATTTACCTGCTGAATTTCAGGTTGCTCCCATGCAACAGACACTGCACTCCATTGAATTTAAGGCTTCAAAATTTTCCCCCAAAGAAATTTAAAAGCAAAGAACCCCCCTTTGGTGAGTGAG
>JAYDZK010000066.1:8114508-8127400 GCA_034509185.1 Euphonia xanthogaster | reverse complement strand
TTTGGGTTTGAAATTTGAAAAAAAAAAAAAAAAAAAAAAAAAAAAAGATGTTTTTACATGTTGTGGCGCATAACCAGGACCACAGGGGACTTAATTTGATTGTTGTATTCACAGAATATTCTGAGTTTTTGACATAATAGGACTTAAAGCAGGTTGTAGCATGTTTCCATAACTAGTTCTAGAGGAACAGAAGAGCATCCCCACAGCCTTCAGCAGAAAAGCTCTCACACAAGTCCACACAGCTATTGCCTATGGCAGGACTGTAAGACCAAACCCAGCATATGGAAACTGTGTGATACTCTGATATAATATGTACTTACTACTTTCAATTAACAGAACAAACTGTGATGGGGTTTCATTTCAGTTGATTCCTAATCCACACGCTGGAATACTGACCATTTCACAGTCTATCTCATTAAAGCACACTAACCATCAAGTGGATAATTTTATCTTTTATTTAGGAAAAACATATGAATTATGATAGATATAATAGGAAAAATTAATTCAAATATACAGACACTGTTGTCCAATGAGACATTAAAGTAACAGCTGAAAATTAATGTAGAGGTTTTTTTCTCCAAGTAAACAAACGGAACTCTTTGCAGGAATTTTTTCATTACAAAAGTTAGGATGCATTCAGGTACAGTGAAATTCAGCTTTATTGGAAAATGTATACAGCCTGAGCTATATTCCTATTGATTTTAATCCCTGCCATCTCCCCAGCATTGCTGCATCAAATTTAGTCCTTAAAATATATTCCAAAGTAAACTCATACAATCCAAATCTACAGTCATTATTAGGTCAATTCACAGAACTGCTGAAAAAGTAGACATTTCTATATAATAGTACAAAAGGGTTTGTATAGAAGATCCTTCTCTTATACAGTTATATTACACAGCTCCAGACAGGCCGAGCAGGCTCTTCTCAGAACAGGCAGCTTCTGACTAGGTAAGAGAAATTAAAAAATTAAGTTAATTTCATTGAAGCCTTGTGCCTTATTCCAGCTATGAGCAGTTTGCATTCTATTTTCCAGTTCTTTAGGCCTAGATTTGTCACCCTGTTCTTCTAAAGTTCTTCTAAGCCTTCTGATGTTTATGTTTTTGTAATGGAGTTTCTCACACACTTCTCATGTAAATAATGATTGTTTTGCATTCATTTCTGCAGGAGGAGAGAACTGATGGACTGTTGGTTTGGCCAGTGTGGTTGGAGAGGTGGCAATTTCATCCTCCAATTTTGGAATTCTATAAATATCCAAGTCCTGAAATAAACGTGCCTTTTTTGCCTTGGACATCTCAGCGCGTGAGTGTCGCTCATTTCGTGTCAGATTGCAACACAGATTCAGCAGGCATGCAGAAACTGAATATTGCTCCCAATAAATACGAGATGAAATGTGTGCTCTAGTGGTCTCTTGACAGAACTTAGAACAAATATTTATTTTAGTATCAATTCAGTGGATGGCCTAAAGCATCCAGAACTCTCAACTACTGAGCATCAAATTGTGCAGCCATTGCTCAGACAACATTTTTGTGACCTTTAATTGACAAGTGAGATGGTTTTTTATTTCTCACTGGCTGCAGTGCATCCCATGATGAATCAAAGTTTTTCCTTCAGTATATTTTATCCTGCCACACTCAGTTTTCTGACAAACACAGAGTTCACTGATTTAATAAGAGCACCATTGCTGTGCCTGTAGTGCTCAGGGCACAGCTGGGATGCTGGTTTGTCAGTTCCTGCAGCTTTCCACATCATCTCATTGTCCTGGGCTGTGTTCATGCTGTACAAATGGAGGGCCAAGGCTGTCCCTTGGCTCCAAAAACTCAGATGGTGCCAGGAATGAAACCCCTAGCCAATGCTTCAGTTAACTTTATACCAATTAAATCAAATTGCTGAAGCATCAAATGCTGCATAACAAGGAAGATATTTGGGGTTCAGTATTACCAAAAAAACTGAAATGAGAAGAAGTACTACCATTTTCTTTGTATGAAGCACAGAGACTCCAAACCACGTGGGTCAGCAATTTAGATTTGGTGATGTGATAGCATTGCTAACATTGCTCTCCACCACCACAAAAACGTAATTAATGACGGAACAAGTGAGGTTAAAAATACAGTAAGAGAAAGATTTGGACATTTGGGCATTGTAAATTAAACTAGGCTTTTCATAAAAGTTAAATTTATGAAAAGAAAAGAAAGAAAACTTTTAGAAGAGGTTGGTTTGTCATCACAGCTAATAGCTTTACTGAGTGTCCCAAGCTCAGACAATTCTGCAATCATAATGAAGAGCTCTCCTGCTCAACTACAATTTGGAAATGTATGTGCATTACCAAGAATAAAAATGCTTTTTCACACAACCATGTCAGAGCTTTACATAAACACTAATTCTCTCAGCTTTCACTTGCTCTGAGATATGTGATTACCATCACATATTTAGGCCACATTTTTTCTAGGACTTCCTCACAAACTTGAACACAGTGTGCTTTTTATTGCATTTGGATAAGAAAGTGCAAAACATCTGACATCTTACATGTGAGAACTGAGACACAAAATAATTCCCAACTAAAGTACTGGCACCTTCTGACCTTCAGTATTATACTTCATCTCTCCTTTCCCCAGGCAAAAATAAAAAAAATATTATTCCTTGACAGGTGTTGACTTCAAGAAACACTAAATTCTTTTACCCAGTGTTGATGAGGTCTATGACGTCCGGTCTGGATCTCGCTTTATCTGAAGCTTTTCTTCTGTTTCTGTCTTACCTGTTAAAAAAGTAGTAGTGAATTAAAAAAGCAGAACTTCCCCAGCAATTTTGTTACTGTTTTACTAAAGTAAAAATTTATGAAAACATGAAAAGCATTCATTATCTCTTTCAACTAATAATAATAAATAAAAGCATATTCACAGCAATCTCATTGTGTGAAAATTACCATTTCCACTGCAAGGCAAAGCAGCTTAGGATCTTAGAGCACTCCAGTTCTTAATGAATGGAAATAAAATGGGCATTAGTAGGACCACTTCTCTCTCAACTAGATACAGATTTCTGCATTATTCTATTTCAGTCTCTCCAAAACAAATTTTAACCCTAGCTAATTTTCAAAGTACAGTATGACACAGGAAGGCATTATGTTATGTTTTTTTAAAATATCATGTTGGCTAATCATTCATCACCTTTTGATACAGTTTTATTCATTGCAGGGATGCTTGGAGGTAAATCAAAGGAATCTCGTGTCTGTGTAGCACTGTCCATATGACCCAGAGCCTGATTCTGTTCTTTTTACAGACAATATGATGTTGGAAGGAAATTGGTTTTTCCCTGAAGTTGTTTGGAAGGTTTGGGGCGACAGTAATTCATCACTACAAAGCCAAGCTGTTTCACCACATGATCATTTCACTTCCAGCCTAGTTCTGAAGTGATTTTTGCCACTGTATTCCTTTGCACAAAAGCATTTCTGTAGTTACAGTGTCTGAAGCCAGTTTTGGATGACAGATTCATAACCATGCTTTTCTGTCTCTTCCAAACCAGCACATTGAAGGCCCACAGCTGATCTGCTTCCACATGACAGCATTCAGGAACAAGTGTCTTTCTCCTGCACCAGCTAGCTTCAGCAATCCCATTGAGTTTTGGCATGATAAAGATATCTGATGTTCCAGCCTTCAAAACTGTGAGCTTAAAATCTGCAGCTCAGCTCTGCTGTGACTCTAATGTTTGCCTTCTTTCTGTCTTGATTGCTACAACTGGGTCAGTCCATACTCCAAGAAGACTGACTTAAAACCCTTGGAGTGAACCTGTAACTCAGCCTGTAACACATTCTGGTTGAGAATCTTCTCTTGGCTTAGAGTTCAATGACCTGACAGGGGGAGTGAAGCAATGGAGGCAGGAAAGGGAATTTCCATGGAAAAGGCAGGAGAAGAACAGGATCATAGAGATTTGCTGCTTTCTCTTTTGGGGCAATGTAGGCAGGATTAGGGAATGAGCCAAAGCTGAGAATCTCAAGATGAAAATTGCTGATGCACAGCAGCTGCCACCCCAGGCCTGTTGGCTGCCACAGACACAGCAGCAAACCCTTCCTGGGAGCACGTGACACAAAGGCAGTACCCAGCAAACTACCAGAGCCCCTGGATCACCTTGGAACCATGGCAGAGACATCCGGGCCCTGCTGACAGGCTGGGGTGTGGCAAAGGCACCACTGACAGGAGCAGAGCACACAGCAGACAACAGCATCCCAACTCTCAGGTCAGTCCAGTATTTCTAACTCACCAAGACCACATGCAAAACCACAGGGGGGATACAAAACCTGCAGCTTCCTTAGATACTTCTATGGACTAGAAAACACTTCACCAGAAGGGTTGTCAAGGCCTGGCAGAGGCTGCCCAGGGCAGTGCAGTCACTGAGTTGGAGGCATTTAAAAGCTGTGTGGATGTGGCACTTGGATGGTTTAGTGATGAGCTTGGCAGTACTGGGGCAACATTTTGACTTGATGCTTTTAGAAGGCTTTTCCAAACTAAGTGATTCTGTGATTCTATCTGAAAAGGATACAGCTCAAGTATATTCTTGGACAATAGGAAAGTTGGATGTTTTCTAGAGTTTAAGTGCCAGAAGAACAACAATGTTCCCCTCCCTTGCCCCCAGCACAGTGTATCCAGGTCAATATGGCAGAGTTTCTGATGATGGCAATCACTCACTTGCACCACTTGTGGAAACTCCTGCACTGATCAACTGGGTTCATCATTCAGGATATGAAGCCACTCAGAGCCTATCCACAGGCAAGACTCACCAACCACAAAGAATTCACAGAACTCCTTTGTAAAATTATTAGAATAGTAATTTTTGCTGCTAAGTATTTTTCACATGATGCAGCATGGTATTACTATAAATGAAGAAATGTGCCAGGAACCAGCAAAAGACCTTTTCTTGGTTTTGATTGACTTGACTTTATAAACAGATGAAACTTTGTTCAGCATTACTTAAAAATATTTCTTGATAGTAACTGAAGACAGAGACTTATGTCCTAGAGATACATCTATTTGGCTTGGTTCAGCTGGCTCTTAAATGAAAAAAAATACAGTCAAATGAATATGAATATAGTTTCAACAAGATGAATCAGATTAGGGAAGTTTTTCCTCAAAAAAGCACCTCATTTTTCTTAATCAGACTCATATCTATTTGACTGAGATAAATTTGTGTAGCTTTTTATAGTCTGCAACAAAATAGAGAATATCCCCAAACATTTATTACATTCAACTATGTAACACTTTCTCTTCTAAGAATGGTTCACTGTGGCAGATGGTGAATATCACCAAGACCAGAACAGCATAATGTGCATTTGCACTGAATACACCAGATTTGGAACAGCTTAAAGAAAGAGTCCCCACTTCTCCCCAGCATTGTCTGTGATGGCAAATCTGTGTACTTTGGGGCAGAGAGGGAAGGTGCATAACAGAGGACAAGGATGCTTTAAATCCATTCTGAGTTTGCTACTATCTCTGCGTGGAGTGTAGATGAACATGTTCTGGGAAAACCATTTAACCTTTTTAACAGGGCAGATGTTAAGGACCAACAGACTACAGCAAGCTCACAAACCTCCAGCAGCTGATCTCCCCTCCCACACCTCCACATGGAAACAGGAACCAGCAGTTTCCTTTAGAATAATGTTCAACATACAAGTGTCCCTTGCTCTTAAAATGTTTATCAGATATTTTCTCTTAGTTTCCCAGCTTATTTGTGTAATGATTCATTCAGTCAATTGCAGAAGTTTTCCTCACACTACACCAATTTAGCATACACATTTTTAAAAGGTATATGACATTTAAAAGCTGTATTGGATCAAAGTGAAGTTGCCCAACCACACTTCTTTAGTTAATTCACAGCCAAAAGCAAAGTTCTCTGTTCAGACTAAGACAGGTATGTGTGTGCAGCCCCAGATGCAGTCTAGCAGGGGTTACAGAGCTTGGCAGCAGGCAGAAACTCCACCCAGAACCCTCTGCCAGCTATGCAGGCAAACTTCACTTGGCTGTACATGCAGACATGCACACATTTGAGCTAAGCAGACATCAATAAATGGATGCTGAATTGCTTTTACACATTGCCCCCACTAATCCTTCTTCCCAGCTCACTCATCATCTGTAAAGATCAAATCAAGGAACACACCAATGACACAGCTTGAAGAAAGTTCCACTTTCCACTAATGTTTAACAGCTCTTTAAGTTATTTGAAGTTGAACAGTTATTAAAGTTAACAGCCATTCATTTCTCAAAATGAAATGCCCCATCATGAGCACCTTAAACCAAGGACAGGACTGTAATGATGTCTGCCAAGATGCAGAACCCCAACCCACCCTCCTGCAAGGACACGTGTCACACTCTGCATCACCTGGTAGTACTGCTCTGGTAGTGGCTGCTGCTGCTGCTTCTGCTTCTGCTTCAGCTTCTTCTAGCAGCTCTAAGATTAAACATGATCATTGTTTTACTTCACAATGAAAATTGTTCACATGCAACACAAGAAAAACCTTTGAGTCTGCAAATCCTGAAGCTTCTCGCATGAACAGGTTACTAACACCGTGACTGAGATGCAGTTCAGTTCTTTCTGTTACAGGAAAAACATTCCATGTCTTGCCTGCAAGCACCAAAACTTTCCTCTTAAGTTTCCACATGTTCTTTAGATGAAGAATAAAACATCATGCTTATAAGCAGTTGGCTCAGAGCCTTTCAATCATTCACCTTGGTATCCATCAGTGTAAGATCATTTTGATCATAATTAGGGAGCCTGTCACTCATTCACCTTGCTATCCATCAGTGTAAGATCATTTTGATCATAATTAGTGGACACAGACAATGCCCAAACCTCATGTGGTCCATGGCCAATCTGCTCCCCCAGTCCCAACACACAATGACAGCTTATGCTGAACTGACAACAGCTCAATGGATTCTTTCATTTCCAACTGAATTCCCTGGAAATACTATGACACATTTACTTGCCTGGATGGCTCCCCCTTGCAGAGAGACCCCTCTGCCACCTCAGAAGTGCCCCTAGGTCTGTGAGCAGGTCAGTGGGAGTCCCTGGCTGCAATCTCCTCTTGAGGACATCTCCTGCTTGCAGGGCATGGGCCTCAGCTTGTGAGCTGGAATCCACTGGTGGCTGAATGTATTTGAACAAACACTGGGTTCTAAGGCTCCAGCTGGGCAAGGCCAGTTTGTGACAGGCTATTTGGCCTCTGAATTTCTAGTCTGACACTGGCTCACAAAGAACACAACACAAGGACACTGTAGTTACGGTCTTTGTGGTTTGTTTTTTCTCCTAAATGACATCTAACAACCAGGTCACAATTATTTTAGCAACCAAAATACTGTACCTTTCCCTCCCACTACCCCAAACAATTTCATTGTGAGGGCCAAACTGGCCATGGCACTTCAGCTAACTACAGTCTGCCTCTCTAAAAAGTTCTAGTTTCAGCAGAATGCAGAATTTTTCACTGGAACAAGGTTGTGCAGCTACTGGAAAACTCCTGCTTACTAACTGCTACTGTGATGGATTTAAACCTACAACACAGCAACTCTCATCTAAGTGTGCTGCTCAATCAGGATCCTAAATTTCTTTGGGACTCTGCAGCTGAAAAATACAAAATCAGAGTCTTGCATTTCCGTATCAAGTCAATGCTAATCTTATGCTGTTTAATGCAAATTTATCCCCCTGCCCTCAAGTTAACTGTACATCCATGTTTAGTCAGGAAATCTTAATGAGAAATACACAGGCAAGATTATATAGAGACCTCAACAACTTGGGGCCTCTGCCACTAAGACACAATGTAGAAAATGAATCCTGGTAGGTTACAAAAATACATTTGTCATCAGGGTCTCATAAATACTCACGATTGTTAATCACAAGTCCTGGAAATGGCCTGGAAAAAAAAATAAATTACTGATTCTAAAATGCACTGCATGGTGTTTCTTCCCAATGTAACCTCCCCACACCTTCTATAACAGAGGTCATGCTAAAACATGATAAGATAGGCAAGTAAACCAGAAGGAATAGCAGCTCTTGGGACTTTGGTTCTTCAAAGTAGCATTTTGAAAAGGAACATGTATGGAAGAGCTAAACCCTTCCCTTGGTCACTGCTACTTAGCAAGGAATCACCTCTTCTTCAGGGTTCAATTCAAAAACACATCAACGTCCTTTTGGTTAGAACATGTCATGATTAAGGGTTGAGAATTCAGATTCCTTAGTAAAATCTAAGAAATTTCTCTCTCTAAAGATAAACTGAAGCTTTTAAACTCCTGTGAAGTCATCTGTGATTTGAGAAGCTACAGAAACTGACCAATTTTTATTTTCAACTCCTCCTTAGAATGATTCCAAAGTTTGATCTGTTCTGCTTCAATGCATACAAATTAACACTGGCTATGTGTGTGTGTATGTCTGTGGAAATATACACATACAAATGAAATTCCCTTATAATTGGACAATATTGTATTTTAAAATATTGAATAGAAACCAATGAGCTCTGGACTTGATATTATGACTGGGAGAGCAAGGCCCAGAAAACTATAGGACTTTTTAGCACATTATGATTAGGTTTGAACTCAAAAGACAGCTTGCTGCAATATGGAGTATGGGTAATATGCCTTTTGTCATACCAAACTGGACATGTCCTCCTACATTCATGCTAGGAACATCTGGGCTTCATGTGACCTGATATATTGTTCTCCAAAAAGAGCCAACATCTATTTAAAGATACACTAGCACTTCCATTCTCTCACATTTATTCCAGCAATGGGATTGCACTCACAATCTAATTAATGGCAACTACATACCTAATGACAGTGAACTTGATAAACTCTGCTGAATCCAAAATCTTCCTCATTGAGCTGAGCTCCAGATAACTGGGTGCTTTAAATGCCACACCTGGAGGCATTCCATCCACCAACACACAGCCAGGGTTGTTAGTGATTTTTCTATATGGAACTTTCACAGGACAATTCATACCAGTGGCTTCACCTAAGTGAGAGAGGTCATGTTTATTTTCAAACCCACAGTATTTCTGATTACACTGAAGAAAAAGTCCTCAGATGATTAAAAAACAAAATTCAAACCATGCTTTCTATCAGAGCTGAAACAATGAAAATTCACTTGACAATGAAACAATTACAATGTCATAAATGAGGTTCTGGATTTCCCTCATGAACGTTCCTATGAGAGCATTAGTCACAGCTCCAACTCTGACAGTTCAGCATATGAAGAACACAGACTCTGCTCTAAGAGAACTGTACAGAACAGGATATTCATGAGATAGCTGCATGAAGGAAAACAAAGCATTTCCTGCAATGCTATGAAAATAAACTCAATGCAGCAGAAGTGAAGGAATTTCAGATAAGGAAACCCAGGCTACTGTACAAAGCAAAGTAAAAAAACCAAACAAAACTATACACAGCAAAAGGATTAAATTGCATTTTTAAAATTACTCTAATCCCAAGTATTAAGAGGTCAGGATTATGAAGCCCTGAGAAGAACCATGGACTGCCAGCAAAATGAAGACTTCATCCATGGTGACACAGAAAAAAGGAAAAGGGAAGGGGAGCCATGAAGCAATCCAGACTCTTAGGACTTTGTTTAAAACACCAAACTGTCTACATCACTTACAAAAGATTCTTTTTGGAGTCAAAGCACAACATTCATATACAATTCTCAAACTTGTTCATTTTAATGACCATATATATAATTCACTGTGAGTGAATATTCATTCAGTAACTGCAGCATGAACAACATTAATTGCACTCACACCTATATAAAAATGGGGAGTAAGAAGCAATTACCAAATTTCTGGCTAAAAAGATCATTTACTTGCTCTCTCAATTGTCTGGCATTTTCTGCTTTTGGCAGTCGCTCATTTTCATCACCTGCAAGAAATTGTTAGAACAGCATGAGATTTAAGCACAAGTTTCCCCCCCTGCTTGTTTACTCAAAGCAGGTATACCCAAGAGCTTCTAAAAAGAGACTTTGTTCCTCATTTTAGTAGTAACACCAAATTGTAGAAATACACAATAGAAGGTTGCTAAGGAATTACAGAATCCTAGAATGGTTTTGTTTGGAAGAGACTTCAAAGATCATCCAGTTCCAAACCCCTGCCAAGGGCAGGGACACCTTCCACTAGACCAGGTTGCTCCAAGCCCCACTCAACCTGGCCCTGAACACTTCCAGGGATGAATCCAGAAACATCTAGAGATGATTTTGTAAAGTAATTTAAACCAATAAATTGTATTTTACTTTCTTATGGAACATAGAATGGTATGTAAAGGTAAAAGCAAAGTGATCATTCAGTAGATGGCCATAGCATGCAACAAAAGAAGCAGTAATTGGTGCTCAGACAAAGCAGTTTAGCCTGCAAGGTCATTCAATTCAATTCAAGTACTGACATCTGGAAGTTACCAAGAACTGCAAGGCAATATTTAATTTATTGCATCATAAAAATGTGGATACTTCTTAACAGGTGGTTGGACTAAGAATATTCTAAAGATGTCCCTGATGAGATATTAATGAGTGTTAGATAATATTTAACACCTCAGCAAAACCAAAAGGTAACTTATGTTCTTTCTTGAGTGTACTTGTATTTCATCAAACCAGCCTGACTGTAGGAAAATATCAAACTAAGCAGATATAATGAAGAAAATAAGCACAAGTATTATGATGTGAAACCAGCCAGTATACACACCTTTTATGGTTACTTTAGCAATGTTTAGGTCTCCAACACCTTCAGCTGTTTTCTCTGTGTTTTCTGTGGTCCTTGCTGTTTTGGCTTTACTGGAGGAATTATTTTTTCCTAAGAGGATTAATTTAGAAAACATTTATAGAGAGCTCAAAATCTTCAGTCTCATCTATAAAGAAAATATTGCAAAACAACAAATATTGGCAAAGTTTTCAAAGAGGACCTAGTTTCATTTTCAGAATGGGAGCATTTATTCCATGACCTACCTGCCTGACACAATTTTCTACTCTGCACTCCTGTCTCTGGTGCCTGTGTCATTTAGATGATCTACATACTAGAAGCAAATAATTTATCTCTAGACCTGAATAACTCCTGTGAATCCTGC
Source organism: Euphonia xanthogaster (assembly GCA_034509185.1). Lineage (NCBI taxonomy): Eukaryota > Metazoa > Chordata > Aves > Passeriformes > Fringillidae > Euphonia > Euphonia xanthogaster. The sequence continues at coordinate 8,116,328 of JAYDZK010000066.1, read as the reverse complement.
ATTACTGGCTACATTTTGATGGAATGTAGTAAAGAATACATTAGAGGCACAATTAGTTGTGAATAACTTAAAAAAAATATAACTGCCTTGTTAGAGCTATATTTAAACTGTAACTGGTAAGTGCTTTTCCCATCTTAAAAACAAATAAATCTATCAACTGCAATGTAGAACATATCTTTCAGGAATTTTTTAACACTGTGCTGCTCTCATAATTAATATTTAACCCTTGTAATAAACTGTTATCTGAAAAGTTAAGCAGTTGCAAAACTCACCTTGGGGGCTTTTATGAGAACTTCCTTTGATAACTGCCTCAAGCATCTCAGGTCTGCAAACAGATTGAACATTTTACACACAATAATAAAATGACACCATCAACATTAAAGAAAATCCCATTTTCTAAAAATGGTAACTAAGTGATATCCTCTCAGCCAAACAGACAGTCAAGGATGCAACAACTGAGAGGCTTCATAACTTCCCAGAATCACAGAATCTGAGACTGGTTTGGGTTGGAAGGAACCTAAAACCCATCCAGTTTCTTGCCCCTGCCATGAGCAGGGACACCTTCTACTAGACCAGGTTGCTCAAAACCCCATCCAACCTGTCCTTTGAACACTTCCAGGGATGGGGCAGCCACAGCTTCTCTGGGCAACACCCTCCCAGTGAAAATTTCTTCCAAACATCTAATTCTACCTGGCTCTCTGTCAGGTTAAAGCCATTCTCCCTTATTCTATCACTATATGTCCTTGTAACTTCTCTTGCCACTGTTTCTGCACTGGCACAGGAATATCTAAACCTCTTCTAGGAAAAAGAAAGAAAATTCTTACAGCTCTCATTAAAATAATCTCCACTCCCCAGCTCCCAATACACAACCAGCAAAGTTTATGAGTAGTCCATAAGTGCTCCTTGCAGTAGGAACTAAACCAGTGATGTGATAATTGTGATGGATTAAGAAATATGGACTTGCTCTTCCTCTCACAACCAAGTCTGAGAGTCTGTCAGAACAAAGAGATTATCCTATCTTGTTCCACTTGCACAAGAGCTTTCTGATCATTTCCTCAATAAAAACATTCCAGTGTGTATTTTATAGAGTAATTTGGCAACTTGGCAACACAATTTCATTTTTTGGTCTACATTTCAATTCTCATAGAACAGATCATTAAAGACATATGGGAGCCTTACTTTTTAATAATAAATTTTATTTTGGATCTATTTCTCAGGATCTTCTCTAGTCTTGGAATCCCAAAGGTTGTAGGCTGGCGGAAGGGCACTCCCTCAGGCAGTCCTTCTACATAGAAATCCTCTGGGTAGGAATCAAACAGTGCATATGGCACCTTCACTGGCCCACTGCGTCCCAGAGCTTCCCCTGAAATGCAACAGAGCAAATAAGGTACAGTTAGGCAGCTGATGTGGAGAGAAACAGAATATACAGAAACACCTCTGCTATAAACTGAATCGAGTACTTGGCACATCCCTACTCAATCAGGTAGCACCAGCAGGCTTTGCCTTTCTTGGTGACAGCTATGAGTCTGCAGGGACAAAATGAACAGTTTCAAACTTCACTCATTCTGTTGCAGTAAATCTCACTGTAATTTGCTGAAAATTAGTAATTTGCATCCGGCTCAAGCCACTGGCTTGGTCTGCATGCATGACTATCCTGTCTGTATGGCACCCTTGTCCTAGCTTGCAAATGCAAGATGTGGCTGGGGGTGTGAATTCTATCCCCCTCTGTCAGAGCTGGGCAGTTCTCTGCTGCTCATGGGGCAGTTTCTTTCTCTCTCCCACAGCCAATCCTCCCTCCAGGAGATCTCTGCTGTCCATGG
>JAYDZK010000066.1:8061953-8084413 GCA_034509185.1 Euphonia xanthogaster | reverse complement strand
ACTGGGTGGCCCTCCAGGCCTCACCAGAAAGAATTCTCATACCAATAGTGTGACCTGCAGCTGTTAGGGGTGAGTGGGAATAGAACACAACCCCCCTGGGTGTGCTGAAAATGTCTCCATGGACTAAATTTGCTTTTATTTATATCAGCATATTCAGCAGATACACCCAGTCAGGTTTGGCATTTCCTAAGAATTCCTGTGAACATGCAATTATTATTATTACTCATAAGGCACTGACACACAGAAGTATGCATCCCACTATAATCAAACATCTCAAAATATGCACAGTTTTGCATTTATTCCTTAATTCAGAAATCCTGACAGGATTGCTTTACCCCCATATTCTGAAGCATTCTCTGTATTGCATTATCTTTGTGCCAAATACATGCTGTGACAGCAGTAAAAAAGGAAAACTAATAGTCTTTCATGCATTTAAACTTGTAGAGATATTTCTCTAGTTAAAAAGATAAACTTAGTAGATTTACAGTCCTTGAGATTAAGCACAGAGAATTCAGTCCTTTTATCTGTAATACTGATAAAAACTACAGCACATGTAGTAAAACCATTTGATTTTTTTTCAAAAGTGACCAACACAGATTATTTCATAAAACTTGAACATTTTTTTCATATTCTGAAGCTTGGACAGAGGAAAAAAGCAGTATGAAAAAGTTGTTTCAGAAATTAAAACATGTCAAACAATAGATTCTGCTATCCTAATTTAGTAAAGACTAGAAAACTAAATTTAGAAGAGTTCTACCACCAAGAGATATTAATAAAAACATACATTTCCACTTTACTGCATTAATGCACACAACAGGCAGAAATTACAGATATGGCATAACCAAGGAAAGCAAAAATCAAGTACAGTGGTAACCAGACCAAAAGAAGTTCCATCCAGAAATAAAGATTAAAAAAAAAATCACAAAATAGAAAAGAAAACTCAAGAAAGAACTAAATTCTACCAGTGAAGGCAGGATGTAGGAGGAAGGATGGACACAGAAGTGGGAGATTTAATTACTAAAACCACAGGACACCTTAGAAGTAAAATCTTTCAGTATGTTTATATCTTGGAATCTGAACTTCAGATGTGTAGGCAGAGCTAAGCAGTTTCACCTTGAACCAGAAAAAGCAGAGGTATGCTCTTCAGCAAACAGCCAGCTCTCACACAGCACAGGCACTTGGGAACTCTCTAACACTCACAACAAACCTTGGTCTTCCATGAGCAGATAAATACAGGACAGATCATGCACCCAAAGCATGTGCTTGGTCTAAGATTCAGCAGTGCAGGGGAACCTCTGCAGAGGAACCTCAGGAACCTCTGAGATGGCTGTTGGCATAAACTGAAACTCCTGAAATGCCTCTTACAAATAGGTGATTTTTCACATTCCAACAAATCCATCAAAAAAAAAAGAGTAGATGTCACTCCCTCAACAGTCACAGCTATTCTTTCTGTCTACACACCCACACACCATTTCCTTACACTGATTCCAAACATTTCAGCCTCAGTTTCTAATGGATTGGGTCCTAATGTCCTAACACTACACAGCCAAATCTGTGCCACTTGGCAGAAGGAATGGATTTTTCACCTCATGGACAAGCAGTGGTCACTTTTCTGGCCTTTTTATAGGCGACCCATGGAGTAGCAATGTGAACTAGATGTGATTCCCTTCAGGAAGCACAAGTCTGTGCTCACTATATATTCTGGAATTTCTTGGTTTAAGATAATACCTGCACACTCAGAGTGACATGCCAGCCCAGCTTCACAGATTTAGCTCCAATAAAATGGACATTATGTCTAGTATTCTGAGAGATCCCCAAAGGAGAAATATTTTGTTGTTAGAGACATACTAACAGACATTTATTACTTTTAAGATTTCAGAGTAAGAATAAATGCAATGTTTACATTCACATTTTGGGCTTTTTCTTTGTAGAAGAAGACATTTTCAGTCTCATTTGGGTTTGGATGAATGTCCTGTATTTTAACTGCCTCACTAACATTGTCAAGAATTCCAAAACTGACAGCACTGTTCAACTACATGGTGTTTTAAAGAGAAAAGCTGTTAGGCAGTTTTCTACTCGCTTCTAGGTGTTTTATAAACTGAATCAGGCAATTCACAGGACAGACTGTTTACAGCCTTTTCCTTCTGCTTCCATTTTTCTTAATTTTAATTCAAGGCATCAGTGAAGACCTACATTCACAAAATTTACAGGATAACATGTCACTTTTACAAAGTGTTTGGTCGTAAGTCAGCAAATAATTCAGTTCTGTATGGGTTATGCCACCAAAAAACTCTGCTTTATCCTGTGATGATAAAGCACAGAGCACTCAACACTCACTCAGCAGTACCACACTTATGAGCCCCAAAAGTTTCTTTTTATAGAGCACAACTGGGGTATTCTCAAATCTGAAAATACATCTGACTCTTGAGAAATGATTACTTAATTTCTTCATTTCTGGTAAAAATACTAAATTATATTTAAACCACTAAACCAAGAAACAGCATTCTCAGTTATGTTTCTTTTCATAAGAGCTACAGTAACTGATACAGGCAAGGAACATGCCCCAGGATGTGTCACTTAGTCCTGATGATCAATACTCAGTCCTTTTCCTCATTTAGTCAATCATCAAGATCTGGACCTTTTTCCCAGAACAGGTTGTCTTTGGTCTCCCCCAAGTTTAACACTGCAGTAACCTTCACATTTGTCCTGGACACTTGGAAAAAACATCCACTGCCATAGTGTCTGCACTAGTTTGAAAGCAAACCAGTGGGAGACTCTAAGTCAGAACAACCATTTAACAGGAAAATTAAAATAAAAAGAGAAAACACTGGCTTAAACTGACAGAGTCAGAATAGAAAGTGATACCCTGTTGGTCAGGGTGGTGGTAGCAGTCCAATTAAATGGTGGCTGCAGATCTGTTGGAGTGATAGATGTGGTTCTGTTGAAGCAGTGATCCTGTAGAAGGGTCTGGTCTTCCTCTGAAAGTCCAGTGGTGGTTATGGAGCTCTTGTCCTCCAGGAATTCAGTAGGTAAGGCTACCCATGGTGTTCCAAGCCTCAGATTATATCCAGGTAGGAATGCTTGGTTCCTCCCCCTGGGCAGAGCATCTCCCAATGGGATGATGGAATTTAGGAGTCATGCAGTGAGACTTGATGGCCCATTAGCAGAGACAGACCCCAGAGTTATCAGGATGGGTCATGGAGGAGAGATAAGGAGCACTGCCCCACCTGTTCTAACAGCTTACAAAGATGGTAATAGAATACACACTTTTGGTTACATCTTACTTTGTAACTTAGGACAGTTCTAGAGCCCACTGACAGAAAGCTGCCCCTTATTCTCTGTCAATACACCCACGTGAAGTTTTAGATGGCTGAGTCCCTATTTCTCAGTCATCTTATTGTGTACTGCTAAAACAATTCTAGATTTAGTAATTCATAGCAACATCTAAATGGTGTAACTGAGATGAGAAGAATATCCACCTACAGATATAATTTTCCCTTTTTGATTAACAGGAAAAGTTAGTGTGCCACCCAGGCATACAGCATGTTGATCAGCATTACAGATCTTTGAGAGGAAGCACTTAGAGAAAAAATACAGCCATGAAATCTTATCACTGAATCACTTTCTCCAGGAAGCCCAAGCAGATTGCTGTTCTCTAACACTTAAGCTGTTTCTTCTCAGAAATGGATAAGCCTGGCTTTTGCTGTAGGTTATTTTTAGCAAAATTTATGACCTTATCTGTTTTCTTTATTTTGTAGCACATCTTTCCAAAGGCAGTGCTGGGGCAGACTATGTCATTCCTCAGGAACACCCCTCAGAATAACCACTTTTTAAAGGTTCACTTCTTGTACAGCACCACCACCCACCCACAAACACCAGTGTGCCTCCAGAATTTATAGCTCCATAGTCTGGACAGCCTTTGGCTTGAATCAGAGTGGTAGCTACATGAAGAATGAAGGGGAAGCTGCTTTACTTGTCTAGTCAGCATGACTTGACATGAAAGAGAAAACATCTTTTAGCTCACAGCACCCCATCACTTCTACCAATATACTCAGTTCTGTCTTGTTTTAAAATGCCATTTTGAACAACTACACTGCAGGCAGAGAAGGGGAGTCATCTCTCAAGCACCACTTTATCAGAAAGAGATATATATTTCTCTCCATCAATCAGAAGATTTAAATTTAGAGTTCTTTGAAAGACAACAGAAATCCCCCCTGTCAAATGTGCTTAGACTTCCTTCTGGAAGCATATTGCATGACTTGGATTTTTCAGATGCAGTACAATGGATACTATTTTGCAAAGAAGCAATTTCAGTGCAGACTCTCTTCAGATGGCATTGAGTTACACTGTGGGCTATTGGCCAAATTCTGACATCATCTGTATGCACGAAATGGAAAACCACAATGGGGATAAAAAGCAAAAGGATGAGAAGACTTGGCATTGGAAGGAACAATGATTAGGTTGTCTCCACACCAGTATCTACTTTTACTACATTAAATCATGCCTGTAAACCACTAATTTGCCTAACCTGTAAGACTCCAAGGCCAGGCAATGTACACATATGAAGAGCAGATAATCCTAACACCTTTCCAGTTCTGCACTCAAAGGGTGATGCTTCGCTGTGCTATGGCTGAGATCTCTCTGAATGATGATCTTATGTTTCTTGAGATATGCCAGGATGAAAATATTGATTCCGCATCCCCATAGTTAGTTATTAAAGCACATTAGAAAACAGTCTCAAGAATCTTCATGTCTGAACACACACAAAATGTTATCACAATAATATATAATATTACAAAATGAAGGGATGTGCTGTTTTGCACTTCACTGTTGAACATATAACTGTCATTGAGAGATGTGTGGCAGCTTGCTCATGTTTCGTTGTATTACTCAATTAACCTAATGACAAGTACACATAGGTTGAAATTATAAATTTGAGGTTTTAGTTATTTTATATTGCCATTTATAGTCACAATTTCTTAATTACCATTCACGCCAACATAAAGAAAAAACTATTTCTGTTTTCTCCTAGCTGAGGTGTAAACTGGACACATAGAGGTGAGGCAAAACAACTGGGAGAAAACTTAAAACATAAATGGAGGCTGAGCCATGGGACTCATAAATATTGTTTTGCTTAGTCCACATATATAAACCTTTCAATACAATTTTGACACGTATTGGTCATTCCTACAAAGGAAGTGATTGATACACTTCCAATCATAGAATCATAGAATGGCTGACTATATGATGTACAGTGTATAAAAGTTACTGAAACTTTAAAGAAAAAATTCAAGCAGTGCTCTAGAAAGCATAACTATAAAGGTTCACTTCCTGTTTAACAAAGTCATTGAATTACAGAGTCTGCACATTGTACCTTCAGAATAATACATCAAGCAGTTTCAAAAGACTCCTGGAACTTCTTCAGACCAAACACACATATATGGGTTTGGGATGAAGTTGTTCTTTAGGTCTTTTGGTATTCTTCATAATAACTTACATGATAGGCAGCATGGAAATGCTGCATCCTAATAGAGCTAAGTAATTGCATGTTTAATGACCAAATATTACTAAAAAGAGAGGCAGGGAGGGATCAACACTTAGGCAGCCAATCCTTTCATGAGGTAAACACATATGAAAATCAGTATAATTACCTGGAGCATTAAATTGATAGTAGTTAGGATCATCTCTTTCCTCTTTCATTGTTACTGTCGACATTTTGGAAGAAATTCCTGAAGAAGCAACAAAGGAATCAAATACAGAAACCAATAATAAGCAGATTCTTAAAACAACCAAAAAAAAAAAAAAAAAACAAAAGCACCTACCATGATCCTCGTTGGTCTCTATTAAAAAAAAAAAAAGGAAAAAAATACAAAACATTACACATTTGTTGAGCTAAAACAATGGTAACAAAGTGACCTGCTGGTTTCTTATGTTTCAGTTTGGTCAACCCCAGAAATAATCTATGATTAAATACCTCCCTACAAACCAGGCTCCCCTGAAGATGCTGTCTCAGATCTGAAGAATAATTTTAAATGGGCTCCTTCCTCTTTGCATGCTACCATAGAAAAAAATATATTTTATCACTCATTATATGCTGAAAGTCCTGGGAAAGCTCCTGCTCACTCTTCTGTGAGAATTACTTAAAATGTCTAAAAAGCAGCACTGGAAATAGTCTGGGACTGACTTAGCAAAAAGTTCACGTTAATGTTTTGTGTACGTCAAGCCAAACATTAAAAATGGAGGGCACCTAAACCACAAATTTAAAGTTGTGAGGCACAAATAACAAGAGCAAAAAGCTGGACTACATATGAAAACTTAATTCTAACAGGAAATTGAGCAGTGCAGCTCAACCCAGCAAAAGGGAAAGCCAGCAGTTTATCTCCCAGCACACCTGCTGCCTCACTGGCTTTAATGGGATTACCCACGCTTGTATCTCACAGCACACACTTCAGCATTGCTCTGCCACAGACCACAGTGCCTTGGGGAATCATCTGCTACCTGCAGAGCAACTCAGGAAAGATCTGGCAATTTTTAAATAACAACGCATCTTGTTATTTATGAACTTTTAATTTCTATTTTAGCTAGAAAATGGATATTTTTTCATTTTCAGTATTTTAGAACAAATCAATTCTTCTCTAAATTACATAAAGATAAATTTAGTCTACAATGTATTACAAATTTTTGTAATTTGTAATTTCCCTCTTGAAACGGAAGCATTTGCCTAGGGTTTAATATTTGATAAAAACTCCAACTGAAAAACGGACAGTTTCAAGGAAAGAGATGTTTTTCTGTGTCACCAAGGATGTCTTTTCGCTACTTTTCTCTTTTTTTTGGAGCTTTTTTTTCCCTGTTTTTGCTTAAGTTCAGTCTTCTAACAGAATATGGGGTTTTTTCTTATGTTTTTTTTTTCCTTTTTTTTTGTTTGTGGGGTTTTTTTGGTTGGTTGGTTTTTTTCCTGCAAATTAAGGCAAAATTTTGAACATACCAGAATCCTTGCTTGGTTCCGTTTTCACATTAACAGGAGGACAACTATAAAATTAAGCAAATCAAATAGAATGACATTATTAAAAACAAACCTTAGATTTCTGGGAAGTTCTTAAAGCTTTATAGCTTGTTAAGCAAAATCAATCTCTGAGAACTTTTTCTAACAAGAACATAAAATTAAAAACCCCTGCATATTGGCTTATCTGATTTTTTACAACTGAATTGCCAGCCATCTCCTATTCCTACTTTTTTTTTGAGGCATATCCAATATTCAGATCATGTTTAGCATTTAATGAGAGGCAAACACAGAAGTACAGGAAACTGATCCCTGTTTTCACATTAACAATTTTTGATATATTACAGATACAGTATCTTCATTTACTAATTAAAAAAAAAATCACTTTTTTCAAATTGAGGAAGGGGAAGGAAGCAACATTACATCTGTTCTCCCTCACTGCTGTACCATAAAACATGGCAAACTTATCCCTGACTAACAGACTGTGAATTAAGAACAACCATTGGGCTAATTAAACCAAAGAGAAACTTTGCCATTTGTTTAACTTGTAACAGTTTCCTTACAAACAATGATCAAAAGAAAGAGAAGATTGAGCTTCATGCTTTTTATAATGCCAAGCAAGCAAAAGTTATTCAAAGGTCAGCTGGGCAGAAAAAGCACATTGAGACAAAGACAACAACATGAAAATAGATAATTGATTAAAAAAAAAATCGACACTATTTTAAATTCACCTTTTACATGGGGGTATAACTGAACGTGAAGGATCTGTCACATCAGCTTCTGAAAGTTAAAAGACAATATTTGAATTTCCTGTACTCCATTTACTTTAAACACAAATTAAAAATATAACATTGATTTCACAAAGCAAAAGCCTGCTCACATTTTACAAGCATATGTGCATATTTTCCTTATTCACAGATAATGAAAGATCCCATTAAACTGTACTGAGACACAAACAGCTTTAGAATGTCACTCAGCACACTGAATATTACAAAAATTCTGTTAATAATATAGTCCTATCAAAAATACAAGGTAGGTTTTCAATCTCTAGTCCTCAACCTGAGCATAGGCAACACATCTCTAATTTTACTAATCAAGCATCAACTTCTGGCTCTTTCACTTAAGAAATTAAACTTTTCCTTTTTGACTACATTCCCACAGAGATTCCTTCATCGTTTTCATAAAACAAATCCCCACACTTCTGCATTTAGCAAGTAAAGCAACATGGTACTATAAAAGGAAGAGGAGAGGGGATTTCTCCTAAGCTAGAAGTGAATCTCTCTAGAGTTTTACAATACTCACTCTAGCTCAGAATTTTTCATATATAGAGGCTTTCCTAGGAACTACAACACCCAGCCACTCCAGAAGATTAAGTTACTTTTTAAAATTAAATGTAAATGCCAAACTCAGCTGAGTAGTGGAACACAAGCACTAGAATGTCTTGGCATCTTCTAAAAACTGAAAGCAGTCCTTCCTAAGTTCACTTCTTCTCCTAGGATACTATACAATTAACATTAAATTTAAATTCAGTATAAGGATGAAGAATGAAACAGAACAGACTTGATCAAGACAAAGAATGAAACAGAATTAATTTAATCTCTAATGAGTTGCTCCTGACAAATGCATAAAGGAAAGGCTTATATATAGGAAAAGGTTACTTATAAGTAAGGCAACTCCCAGTCTAGAAATTTCTGCACAGTTTGCTACTTTATTTACATGACCAAATGCTCTACATATATTGCCACCTAGACTCAAATTCCAATCTTTTTCTGTTTAGTCTGAATAAGCATTAACTTACCTATCTGTTTCTTTGGTTCTACGAAAGGCCTGTGTGGAAATATGGGAAGAAAAACTCAGGTTTTAGCAAAGACATTGTTAATTACTTGGTAGTGTACATTACAGAGAGAATTCCTGTTTAAGAGAAACAGTCTGCAGTGTATTTAATTAAAAATTAAAATTAATTTTACTTAAGTACAAAACCAAATTGGACAGACCAACACAAGAAAGAGAGCAAATAACCTGTTGATACTAAATGAGATCTCTGATTTGTTTTCCAAAATCCATTTCAGGGTGGAAACATCATAATTTGATGGATGTTTAAATGTGACTCCTTCAGGCAGGCCCTGCACTATCACAACAGACTGGTTCCTCTGAATCTCTTCATAAGGCACAGGTACTGCCGTTGACTTTCCTAAAGCTTTACCTAGAAAAAAAAGAGGAGTTGTTTTGATGTTGAGACTGCTGAAGCTAGCAAAAGGATGAGTCCCTCATAAAACTTTGTAACTTTGGACAGAACTGCAGCAAAATCAAAGTGTGGATGCAAATCTTCTCAGAAAACCAAATACTGCTGGCACTAATGTGCACTGGCAATGATCTCAAATCACATCCCACAAAACACATCAAGAAGAACCACTACATGTGTATTTTTTTAGAAACAGCTACTAAAAGCTTCTAAAAACAGTAGTGTAGTTGGAAGGCTAAGATCATGCAGTTTTTTCCTCCCAAATGGAATAAAAATTTAAAAATCTAGAACAGCTCTTCAGAAGAATTTAAAGCACCCACCATAGGAAAAGCAGAAAAACTCCTCCACAGACTTTCTAAGAGCCTCCAGCTCCTCAGCATCCAGAGTCTGTCTGTTTACAGGGGGTGTAGTCTTTGTTTTCTGCAGCTCTGGAGGCCTGACCTCTTCTGTAACACCTGGCAGATATTTATAAAAATAAGACAAGCATAAAATAGTAAGTTATCAGAAGTGCCTAGTCCCACCACTTTAGCCTAGAGATTCTCAAGCAGGAAACCTGCCAGGAAATTGCAAGAGTTTACTTGTATTAGAAGCAAATGCACGCATCTATGTACATAAGCAATTTAAATTTACACCAGAATTATTATATCCTCACTACAATCTTTGCAAATATCACCCCCTGAAGAACATGAATGACAAATTAAGAGACACATCCAAGGAGGCTTGAAACCAAGGAGGTTGAAAACACTATTGATCTCGCAGGAGCATAATACAGTCAAAATAAAATGCTAAACTGCCAAGAAAAGAAGGACCAACAGAGTGACCAAGGAAAAGGTAAAATGCCAGTGTGAAGGGTCCCATAGCTCTCTAGTGCTGTGCATGACATCTTATGCAGCATTTCTATTATGTCCTGGTTTATTTATTCTGTATGTGCTTTGCAGAACATTTTACAGAAGGGATCTGACTTTTGCCATGACAGCTCGTCTTTTTCAAAGGACATTTTAAGTACACACCTCCTACTGCTGAATAACAGGAGCTACAAACAAGACATCATCACTCAAAACAGAGAAGATTTCAGCCCTACATCTTGTTCTAGTCTCTGAGCAAAAGTCACTGCAAAAGGAGTGAGGAAGTAAGAACACTTCCAGCATTAAAAAGATTAAAAAGCAAATAGAAGCGATGGCTTTGGGTGGCAGCCTTCCTTTCTCATAATTCAGTTCTTGCTAAGATTGACTGAGAACCATCCAGCAAAACCAGAGGCAAACAACAGAGATATGTTTGCCTACCTTGAAGGAAAGGCAAGGGAGATCTGTGTTCCTTTGTGCAAGAGCATGATCAGTGCTGAAGCTGTGTCATGACTTCATCACGAGCCAGCACAGCAGTAAGCCTGAAACACTGCGATGTGCATCACCAGGACTGCTGGCATCAGAATTCTACACTGACACAAGAAAACAAACATCAGTTTGAACAACTGATTATAAATGGGCTGTGAAATGAACTGAAGCAGCAATGCTTTTAGTAAAACCACATTTATCATCTTAAAAACTCGTGTCTTCATTTCAAAGAGAATCTCATCCTTCCTCTGCAGATCATACATCTGCTCCATGCCCTGGTAACCCAACTCCACGTGACATTTAGCTTGCCAGCTCTTCAGGCCTGAAACTTTTGCATTCTCTGCAGTATGACAGGGCCTACCAGAACATGAAAAATAATGCAAAACTGGGATATTGCTATATACCTGTAACACAGGTGCTTAATCAATGAGCATTTAAGATCTGCCTGTGGATTTGGGATTATACATCAGTTTCCACTTACAGCTACATCTAATGTAGCCTTTTGAGTGGGCGTTTTTCCTAAGTAAGAAACTGATTCACTGAATTGCCTTTACTGCCAGCAGCTTCAGAAAGTGTACCCACACTTTCTAAAAATAATAAACAAACCAAAATTAAGATGACAACACTGCCCTCTTCATATGAAAATGAAAAGCAGACAGAAAGGTGGAGAAACTTTCCTTCTTAACCAGAAGACAAACCCTTATGGGTTGTTTTAATTACATGATTTTTATTCATTTTCTTAAGATCACATTATGCATCTGCCTCTCTAATCCCTCCCACAACCATTGGCCAATTTTAATCAAGACTCACAGACAAGATTAAGTTTCAAATGCAGCAAGATTTGTAACAGCCCTGCAGAACTGACCAAACCTAGCAGGCATTCACTCCTCCTGGCCCTACTGATGGACACGTGAACCCTTGGAGGTTACACAACTTCACAGGCTCTTCCAAAGCCCTTGCCACAATCATTGGAACCCCAAGCAGGATTCAAGCTACCACTGGGAGGGGATGTCTAGGACATGTGCAACAAGATCTGGTGCAGAAGAGGAATGAGGGGGCTGCATTTATGGCTCACGAAGGAGGAGGAATGGTTATATGGCAAAAGAATAGCATTCTGCACAGCTGTGAGCATCCTGTGGAATTAGTTTCACTACTCTTCTGGATTCAGCAAGACTACAGCTACACAACTCCCAACAACCCTCATTTTGCAATGAGAGTCAATATATGTTTAAGTGTCTCTTTTTTTCTTCAACTGTCTCTGCAATATTAATGGTGTAGCAGCCAGTACCAGTGGAAATGCTAGCAGAGGCAACTCGGATTCTTGGATAAGAACTGTCTCCTTGGCAGATGGGACGGAACACCTGGTGCTGGGTAAATATCTTTCCAAAACCAGAACAGGTGACCAAAAAGGTGCTTCTGATTCAGAAAGCTCTCCTGAAGGTTCCCTTCTGACAGGCAAATACAACCTGGGGAAAATAAGGCTTCCTCTGGGTTTTGGGGTTTCTTTGGATATCTTATAAACTATCTCCAGCTCACAATCAAATGAGAATGAATTCCTCAGAGCCCAAGGGAAACTGCCATGATGACAAAGATAAGCATTGAAGAGCATTCTTCAGATACCCCAGGAGTAAGCCCCTGTTCAGGATAGCTGATGACCCACAACTCCAGAGCAATCCAGAGATGACAACCCAGAGGCATTTTATATTGTCAAGGCCATGCAAGAGGAACTGAGGACCACATAATACACTTTATCAGGGGACAGCAACTAAAACAAAGAGGCACTGTTGGAGCAAGATTTATATGATCTTGATTGCTTATAGTGCAGAAGTATCTACACTTGTCCATAAGCTCAATATGAGCAGGTGCTCAAAGAACATGCTCTTTCTGTATATAATACAAATTTACACAGGCCTAGAATGTCTGACACTGCAGGTTACCCAAGCCACATGTTCTGGATACAAGAACTTGCAGTTCTACACTGATTGGAACAGTCTATTTCACCATGACATAGGGCTCACAGCCATCTTCACTAAGCAGAGTTCAGAAGAATACAGTATCTGACTCAGTTTTAAATAATTAATGCCTGTTGACTGGTTTTTCAACACTTACTACACAGCCATAATAAAATTTAAAAAATCATTGTTATTATTAATTCCTAACACATTATCTTAAGGTAGCAAGGTAAATGAGCTATGATCAGGGTTCATCCTTGCCCTGCAGCAAGGCATTAGGGAACCCAAGTGGGCCAAAGTCATCATGAATGAAAGGCACAGGAAACCAAACTCCAGTGCTGCTTCCATTGAACCACTATAATTTTTATTAGTTCTGTACTGCTATAAAGTGCACATGCTACTTCCTTCAGAAACCTCATAAATACATTTCATCAGTTTAGCCCACTAAATTACATTCATTAATTTTAAAAAAGCAGCAGGTTTGAATTCAGAAAATGTTTCATACACTACTCTGATTATACAAAGAAACTGTGAAAAATGTGGAAATAAAGACTGAAGATATGTGCTGGCTTGCAGAGGCAGACATAACCAGAGGTATGCTTAGTAACTAGACTTCTCTTTCCATATTTAAAGAAATTTGAAGACACCCACAACTGGAGAGGTAATTCTCAGTATTGTCAACACCAAGTGTTCCAGGGACTGACATCACAGATGAATTTTTAAAAGTTTAATTCTAACAGCAAGGTAAGAATCTCTTAGAAGCCTTTATCAGTCCTAAAGTAACAAGAAGGACTCAAGTTTCACTTGTTAAATAGACAAAGAACTGTGTCCTTCCTGGATTCTTACAAAACACCTACTAAAATCTTAACTACCACTGCCTATTGCTCGCTTTCATACTCAGCTGAAGAAACAATGCAACAAGGAACTGTTGCCTCCACAGCTCTACATTTTAGAGCAAAAGATATTACACTACAAACTTCAGCAAGACTTCAAAGCTGCCAAAGGCAATGGTGGAATCAGCATCACCAGGAATATGTAATGCTATTATTCCTAAAAATTGTTGTTCTGAAGTAATGTTTTCTGGAATTATCAACATCATTCTCAGGGACAAAAGAAAACTACTTCCAGCATCAAGACTCCCCTGAAAGCATGGGAGATGTGCACTTAGTGAAACCATGAAAGCAATGACTGACAACAGTTGACCTTGTTCACACAGATCTACACCATAATGTTCTGCAAGAATCATAATGGAAACACTGTTTTCAAAGTTAATATTCTTTAATCCTATCAGTACAAAAACACAGCCCAAGAACAAGTATCTTGTAACTGGAATAAAGCAAAAGGTAAGGATTATCAAACCTGATGTAGGATTTAAACACAGGCATGCATCTACAGAAACATCTCATACAGCCAAATACAAGCATGGATGAGAAGCCAGTGCTTCCCACAGCACAAAATCTGAAACAGAGATCTAGCCAGGAGATCAAACAGCAAATCCCCATAATTTCTGATTTCCTACGAATAGATGTGTCCAGTACACAGAGTTCCTGGTATATCAGGGCCCATGATAGCACTGTACTGGCAATAAAACATAGTATCAGGATGTCAGGGTAGTCCTTTAAGCAACAGGAACAAGACAAAAAAGCAATTAAGTGAAAAACTAAACTCCCTCCTCAGTACTCAGATAGCAGTTTTCACAAACAAAGGTATACAAAGATGTCCCTGTAAAAAAAATGGAAAAAAAGAAAAAAAAGAAATCGATTCATCTTATACTTGATTCATCAAACAGGTTACAATTCTACATTTTTATATCAGTGATCTGTTACAACCCAACATTGTGTTGACTTTCTTTGGAGTAAATATGTGCACAGGAAGTCACTGTCCATGCCAGTAGGACAAAAAGAAATCCAGAGCCCTACTGTCTTGGGCTGCAAGATGTGGCTGGGGGTGTGTATTTTATCACCCTCTGTCAGAGCTGGGGCACTTATCTTCTGTTCATGGGGCAGTTTTCTTTATCTCTGCCACAACCAATCCTCCCTCCAGGAGATCTCTGCTGTCCATGGCCACTGAGTGTCCCTGCAGGGCTGATCAAATTCCATCATCCCATGGGAGATGCTGCGCCCAGGGGAGGAGCCAAGCATTCCTACCTGGATACAATCTGAGGTGCTGGGACAGCAAGAATAGCCTCTCCACTGGATTTCCCAGAGGAACAGCAGCTGCCTCTCCCACTGGATCTTCAGAGGAAGACTGCACCCTTCTCTACAGGATCCCTGCTCCAGCAGAGCCACCCCTGCCACTCCAGGATGGCTGCAGCCACAATTCCAATGGGACTGCTGCCAGCACCCTGAGCCACAGGGTGTCAGGGTGTGTTCTGACTCTGGCAGTATTTTTTTGGTTTACTGCATTGTTTATTTTCTATCACTGTCATATTTTCTGAAAAATCCTCTTTGCCAGGATTTCTTCTCCTGGGAAGTTGAGAAGCCTCAGAGAAAAATGTGAATAATAATGATCTGATTGCTTCTCCTGTGCTTGGCTGCTTTGGAATGTGGCTGGAGATTGTTTATCCAACAGGTGGTTGTTTGATTGGTTTCATGTGAATTGTTTTAACTTAATGACCAATCATCATCAGCTGTGTCTGACTCTGAGGAGTCAGTCACAGTTTTTTATTATTCATTCTTGTTAAGCCTTCTCTCTGTATCCTTTCTCTTTCTACAGTATAGTTTTAGTATTCTTTTAATATATCATATCATATCATAAAATAATAAATCAGTCTTCTGAGAACATGGAGTCAGATCCTCATCTCTTCCCTCGTCCTGGGGACCCTCACAAACACCACAATTTTATTTTTATTTTCTTCCCTAATACAGAACTGTTATTCCTGCTCCCATATCTTTGCCCGAGAGCCCCTTAATTTCAAATTTATAACAATTCAGAGGGAGAGGGTTACACTCTCCATCTCAGGGGAGGCTCCTGCCTTCCTTAGCAGACACCTGGCTTTCCAAAGCAAGACAGAAGGGCTGGAGGGGACTCCTGCAGGCTGGTGCCTGCCCAGGGGCTCACCACAGGTCTCCACACGCACGAGCTGCAGCTCGATGCTCTTGACGGCCGCCTCGGCGCTCTCCACCACCAGCTCCCCCGTCAGCGGCTGCGTGATCACACAGTTGGTGGAGTTCAGGTGCCCTCTGATCAGGAATTTGGGGAGGGAGGCTCTCTGAAAAGGTTGGAGGGAGGAGAAAAAGATGGCACTGTGAGGAGCAGATTAAGGAAAAAAAAATCTTAAAACGAGTAGGAAATTAGTCAATGGTTTCAAAGTAGAGAACACAAGAGTTCAGAAATTCCTCATGGAGCTTAAATTTATTTCTGGCCCTCTGTATCAGGATTTCTCCTACAATATTCTCTCTTGACATGTGTCCTTCCTGCTCCTCCACCCACCCATGGATGGGCATTTCCTGGGAAGAACTGACAGAACTTGGCTGTCAGAATTCATCCAGGAGCTGGAGCCATGTGGTGAAGGAGGTGGGGACACCTTCCCCTGTGCCAGGCTGCTCCCAGCCCCAGTGTCCAACCTTGGGCACTGCCAGGGATCCAGGGGCAGCCCCAGCTGCTCTGGGAATTCCATCCCAGCCCCTCCTCACCCCCACAGGGAGGAGTTCCTTCCCACTATCCCATCCAGCCCTGCCCTCTGGCTGTTTAAATCCAACAGGAATCTTCCTGATGATTTCTGTGTCACCATAGGGGACCTGCTCAGCGATGGAAACCAGGGCCATCAGGTACCATTCCTCACCTTTGTCAGCTTCCAGAGCACAATGGGAAACAAAAACAGGAATAAAAGCTGCAGGAAGCTGAGTTTGGTTGAATTTCATCATTCCCATGTGATGGGATCAGTGCTGGGGCTGTGGATTAAAGAACCCAGTGACATTTGGTAAGTGCCCACCTAGAGCTGTCAGGCAGCAGAAGGGGCTGTTCATGGTTCATAACCTATTTTTGCCTTGGATTTTGCACATGTGATCACAGGGGAACCTACCACAGAGTCAGAAAACTCTTGGTTTCCTCTACAAGTGGGGAAAAAAAGAAGAATTGAGCTGGAAATTAAAACATTAACCAAGAGTTACACCAAAAGAGTGAGAGAAGACGGGTGGGGAAGGGAGAGATGGAAGTCTGCAAGAGTTTGAAGCAGCTGTCTTTGAAGTTTTTTATGCTCCACTCATCTTTCCTGCTGCAGCCCATTGGGAATTTGAGGATGGAAGTTCAGAACTCTGTGTTCAGAGGAGATGAAAGGCAGAGTCACTCAGTGGTGAGAGCAGATCTCTGGAAGTGCATCCAGCCCCACGTAGCTGCAATTAAATCCCAGGACATGATGATGCTGCTGGTTAAGGGGTAATGTGGCCCTCACTGCTGTGAGAGGTAAAATGAATAATAACTTCTGGAAACAGTCATGGATCACTGAACTTTGCAACATTGGTGGTGGGGGCTGAAAAATGAGGTACTGGGGATTAATTGGGAGAGTGTGCTGCTATAAATTATAGAGACATGCTCAAGTTCATCAATAAAGGTTTAAAAAAGGCTCTTTAAATTAGCTTTCTCATTGATCAGGAGCAGTTCTGAGGAAAGATTGCAAAGGGTTGGAGCAGCTGAAGTCTGTGAGCACAGTCTGGACCTTGAAAAATCTCTGTCTGTCTTTGTAAATGAAGAGGTATTCAGAATATCTCTGAAAAACTGACTCACCTTGATGGATGCCAGCTTCCAGAGAGGCAGAAATCAGTGACTCAGGGGGAAGAAATGGTAACTCGTGCAATTAAGATGTTTGCCTTTCATTTTTGTAAAGATTACGAGATGCAAAATAATGCAAAATGGTTTAGGATTGCTTTTCTTTGCTGACACACCTTACCTTTAGATTAACAGGGAATAATGGCTGTTTATTCTGCAGCAGTGTCTGTGTGAGTGCTTAAGACCTGGAAATATACTCCTTTTTTTTTTTAATCTGAGCTTTTTCCAGCATTGCAGAACACAAATCCAGGGAGGTTTGTTCTGTTTGGCTTTGAATGTGTGTTCATTCCTGTTTTATTCCAAATAGGGGAAAATTCCCATTATTTGCAGCTGTGCAGGATATTCCAGCTGAATTCCAGGGTGCAGTTTCCACGATTCCATGAACTTGGGAAGCAGCCTGGTGTCCTGTGAGCTGTGGGGTGGGGAGGCTGTTTTGGGATGCTGGTGATTCCTGGAGTGGGCATGGTCTCATCTCCTGCCCGAGATCCTGCTGGCAGCGAGGGCTGGCTGAGCTCCCCCCAAAATCCCCCACAATTTCTGCTGAGGCTGCTAGTGTGCAATTTGAACACCAGAAAGGCTCAGATAAACCCCATCAGCTGCTAAACAGATGAAGATGAATAGACCCAGCAAGCACCAGTGGCCACACAGTTGGGTTTGTTCCATCTTCTGAGTCCTGTCATCACACTGGAGTTCCCAGGCAATTCCAAAGGAATCACATTTAGGATTTCTGGAGAATAAGCCTGTAGAGGTTCACAGCTCCCTGCCTGCCTTGAGGTGGCATTGCCCAGGGTAAGCAGCAGGGATGAGTCTGCACTCCCTGCTTTGGATTCCTTCCCTCCTGCCACTCACAGCCTTCCCAAACATCATTAATCATGTCACGATAAAAGCTGGCTCTGCACATGTCTCACTGTGCTCCCAGCTCCTTCTGGAGCTTGTTCCAGTTAACTTCTCCCGGGTCAAATGATAAAACAAGATGAAAGAGCAGGTGCTGAGGATGCCTCCTCTGAAAGGGCTCTCCTATCTCCCCATGTCCCGCCGTCGCTCATCTCTGCCAGGGAGAGCAGGAGGTAATTATAATCCCAGAGTGGGGAGATAGCTGGCTGCCTCCTCACTGCCACCCTGGGGAGCGTTTAAGCACTACTTAAGCACGGGTTAAGCAGTGCTGGCTTTGCAGTAAAGTTTAAGTACAACTTGCTTTGAATAAGCACCGGGTCTGCTCTCCTGGAAGCGCTGTGAGGGCAATCATCTCCTCAGAGGCATCAGCTGTGAGCAGGGGCTGGCACCTGAGCTGCCTGCAAAAACTTGTGCAGCACTTGAGTTGCTGAAGAGTTCAATAATTTAAAAGTGGAAAAGACGTACCAAATTATCGAGGTAATTTTCCTGAATATGGGTTTAACTTAATTTTCTGTGTCTGCAGCAAAGCAGTGCCCAGCATTTCCCTTGGGAGCCATCCTAATGAATCTCATTGCCAGCGAGTTTCCCTTATATTCAACCTAATTTTCCCCTGTCTTAATTTAATCCCATTACTTCTGCTTATGCTCCCTCTTGCTACACTAAATAATTCAGTGTAAGTAATTAGGCGCAATTAGAGATGCGTCAATTAACGTTCATTGGCACGGCTGCAATGCCATGGGAAGGTCCAGGAGACCTGGCTGGGTTTGTGGAGTTCCAGGAACTGCTGGACACAGATCTGGTCCCTTGCAGGCTCCACCACCCCCTTCCCACTCCTCTATATTTAGCTGGCGTTGCTGGGCAGAGCAGCTCAGATTTCCTTATCAGCTTTTCTTTATTCTGGTGACACTGAACACATCCATCCCCCAAGCCAGTCAGTCCCATCTAGGCCAACAATTAGCAAAATGTGTCAGGGATGGGAGTGTGGCTATAAAACCACAGACACATCAAATCGTCACGAGCTGTAAGAAATGTTGGGGTTCCAGGTAACCTGTAAAGTGTTGACAGAAATTCAGTTCATGTCCTTGGTCCATTGGTGAGTCTGGGCTGCCTGGAGAGGGAGTTTTTCCCTGTAAGATTTGTAGTTTCCTTCCCTTAGACTACAGAATATTTCCCTTGTTTCCTGGAACAGTTACTGTGGTTTTGTAGAGATCTGAACTGCTGAACACTCAGCTGGAAAAGATTGACTGTAGCAGTTTGGATAAATATATTTGATGCACAGATGTTTTAAGAAGCTATTTTGCATGCTTGCCTGCCTCGCTTCCCTTTCCATTTTAAAGAGGGATTCCACCTATTCCATCCATCTGCAGCTCCTCTCCCTTGCCTCTGAGGAAAATAACAATTCCTCACCTGCAGATTTATCAAAGCACAGAGTGGTTTGGGTTGGGAGGGACCTTGAAGCCCATCCAGTGCCACCCCTGCCATGGGCAGGGACACCTTCTGCTATCCCAACTTCCTCCAAGCCCCATCCAACACCTTGGACAGCTACAATTAAATTTTCCATGGAAATCCAGCTTGGTGGGTGAGCAGTGCACACACACAGAATTCACCAATCAGGAATTCAAGACCCTTTCCAGACAAGGAGTGTTGGGATCCTCAGGATTGCCTCCTGGGGCCAAGTTCCCTGATCCCTGCCAGTTTTTGATGGCATGAGGCTGCTGGAGCTCGCCCAGGAGCAGC
This sequence comes from Euphonia xanthogaster, assembly GCA_034509185.1. Lineage (NCBI taxonomy): Eukaryota > Metazoa > Chordata > Aves > Passeriformes > Fringillidae > Euphonia > Euphonia xanthogaster. Next base: position 8,064,490 of record JAYDZK010000066.1, on the reverse strand, counting down.
ACTGGAAAGGATTGTCCTGGGACTGTAAAGTGGGTGGTTTGGTACCAGCCAGGGATGTCAAAGCCTGTCCTGACTCCAGCTGCTGACCCTGGATCTTCCCAGAGAATCTGAGAGCTTTGTCTGCTCCTGGGGGCAATGCTGTGCCTCCAGTTCAGCCACAGAACCAATCCTGTAATGCTATTATTCCATGTAAATTGGCTTGTTATCCTTTAGAAAAACCTTAAGTCCTGTGCTTACCCTTGCTGAGATTTCAGCAGAGATCCACAGCAACTTGTTTCAATAAATTAAAATAAAAAATAAATCTAAAAAACACCCCAAGTATCACGTGTCAACGAATGGGAAACAACTGTTAATTTTGGTTTTTCAATTTAGGAAAAGAAAGCAGCTCCAGCTGGAAGGAAAGGAACCCCAGGGTGATTTTGCCAGGGAGGTTTTTATGTATCCTGTGCTCTGTCCTATCACCAACATAACAGACAGCCTTCCTGACCTGCAGGGGGAATGAAAAGGTGCTTAAACTTAATGCTTTTAAAAATAATTAATCATCTTTTATTGTTATATATGGCCAAGTTCAAGAAACAGTAAATTGCTCTTTATCTTTCATCAGTGAAAGCCAAATTTCAAGCATGGGAATGGATAAATCTAGGTCAGTGGCTGGATTTTCTGTGGTTTCTCTGACATTTGAATAAATTAAAACTACATTTTGAACACTGAATGCATCAATCACTAAGTACTCAAAAATGGAAAGAAATTTAGGGGTTGGTCCTTCAGGATTTTGCTTCCCAAGGCCTGGGTACAGTCACCATGTCATAATAAACATATTTTAAATTCTGTTATCCTCTCTGCTCTTATTTTAGTTGTGGCTTTTGGGCATGTTAAGGAGATCATTTCTCTGGTAGAATTTATTTTATCTTTTCTTTCCTTCAAGCCAAACTGAGGCTGTTGTTTGTATTTTTCCTGTGTCGTGGCCCTGCCTCCCTTTGACCTTTGGTACGAGCATCCTTGTCCTGGTCAGTTGGAATTAAGTCATAAATCTATCAAATTTCAGCAGGGTCAAATTCCCTGAAAATGCTCTTTCTGTTCCTGGCACTTGTAATTCTCCATCTTTTCTTCCTCCTGGTTCCCTCCCAGCACAGGTGATTGTGTCTGGGGCTGTGCAGCAGCACAATTGGTGCTTTTATTCTTATTTTGTGACGTTATTGGGCAAAGATTTGTCAGGTGAAAGGATTCCTGTGGACCAGGAATCATCCCTAGGCCTGCATCCTAAAAATGTAAATTATTATTTGTGGTAAAAATAAAAGGGTGGAGTGGAAAGCAGAAAAATTTTAGACATTTTTTCCCCTTTTGTTTGGTTTTACATGTTATCTATTCTATTTCAGATTATATCCTTTGTGAAGTGTTATGAATATAATATTTGGTCTTTTAAGGCAAAGCATTTGCCTTAAATATAAATACAATCTTTAATAAATAAAATGTAAATGTAAATATAATCTTTGGTGATTTAAGGCAGAGGTCAGTTTTCCAGTGAAATATGAGGGAATAGTTATCCAAAGCTGAACTTGGAAGGAGCCCTCCCAGAGCCCAGATCAGATCTGCCCTCTCCTCCCAGAGGACGCTGGGGTTGTGATAAAAAAACAAGACACAGACAAGGAAAGGCACTGGTGCTCCTGCATGGCCATCCATAAACCTGACAGGAGGAAGAGTTTCTTCCCAGAAAGTTTGTCAGGCTGGAATGGGCTTCCCAGGGAAATGATGGGTTCCTGGAGGGATTTAAAAGCCCTGTGGATGTGGCACCTGGGGACATGGTTTAGTGGTGGCCCTGGCAGTGCTGAGCTCATGGTTGGACTCCATGATCTTAGAGATCTTTTCCAAACTTAATAATTCCATGATTTTATGAGTGGAAGTGGATTTGGCCCAAATGGGAAAGAAAATTAATCTGAATATTTTCAAAGCACCTTTTTTATCCTCAGCTAAACCGAAGTGAAACAAGAAGGAAACTGAAGTTTCTTTCCCATGTGGAGCTCACAAACTGCATCATCTCAGATGGCAGAGGATTGGTAATTTTAACACAGATTTCCTGGGAGTCCCTAAGGGCAAATTTATCCAAGCAAAAGCAGAATGATAGATGTGCTATTTAGGACACCCAGCTCCACATCTGTGGCTAGTTCAGCAAAATAAGATTAAATGAGGAGAAATTCTTTCCTTTTCCTTTGGGGTTGACTGGACCTCCAGAGACAATGAACTTCCCTGAGGTTTCAGACAACTGGAAAACAATTCAGGCTCCCAAGTGGGAAAATGGGACAGCACATCTGCACCTAAAGGTTCCTGGGTGGGACACTGGAGTTTGGTGGGGGATGGAGCTGGTGCAAGAATTGGAAACTGGAAAGGATGTTGCTGCTTTGGATGCTCTGCTGGAGCCAAATCCAATCTCCAATCCAATCCAAATCCAAATCTAATCCAAATCCAAATCCAAACCAAACCAAACCAAACCAAACCAAACCAAACCAAACCAAACCCAACCAAACCAAACCCAACCAAAC
>JAYDZK010000066.1:8051740-8061853 GCA_034509185.1 Euphonia xanthogaster | reverse complement strand
GAGCTGCAGAGGAAAACTCCCCCCTTGTGCAGGATCCCTGCTCCAGCAGAGCCACAGCTGGCCCTGCAGGAGGGCTGCAGCTGCCATTAAATTGGACTGCTGCCACCACCCTGACACACAGGGGGTCAGGTCATGTTCTGACTCTGTCAGTGCTGATTTTGCGGTGGTTTTTTGGTACTATTGCATTTGCATTTTAATTTTTCCTAGCAAAGAACTGTTATTCCCACTCCCATATCTTTGCCTGAGAGCCCCTTAATTTCAAAATTACAGTAATTCAGAGGGAAGGGGTTTACATTTTCCATTTTAAGGGAGGCTCCGGCCTGCCTTAGCAGACACCTGTCTTCTTCAAACCAAGACACCTACCACAAACAACTGACCTTGAGACAGAGCCTCCAAAATAATTTTATGTAGCAGCAAAAGCATTTTTGGGAGTAAGTCTTTCTGTTACAGACTAAACACAGTTGCTTTCCAAGCAGTATTTAACTTGACAACAACTTGACAGTTTTTTAAACTCCTCCTCAGACTTATTCTTCTCTCACACCCTACTTTTGACCTCCATCTTCTCTCTTTCTCTAGGCAAATAATTTTGTTATTTATTAGGCAGTGTCCACCACTAACACCTTCCCAAATGAGTGCATCAATGCTCCCCTAAATCATCAATGAATCTTTGAAACTTATCCCTAAAAACACTGTCCTGTATGAATGAATCAACGAATAAAGTTTTTTGAACACAAAAGTTGCACAGTTTTACTGTAAAAATGCAATTAAACAAAAACCACACCCTAGAAGTACTTAAAGCAGTACAAAAGTAATGCAGATGTAATTTTAAGTTATTATGGTACAGATGCTTACTTCTGTCTACTAAATCAAAGTGATCCAAAATAGCTACATGAAAAATATACTATCTTATCAAAATTGTGCATCTGCTTTAGTAAGGCATGAAGTGATCTCAAGAACCAGGACCACTTGAGTTGACAGAAGTACTTCTCTGCCTGTTCACTGCCCTCCTTAATCTTCCTGAGTGTAAAAATAGTTTGGAGGAGAAAGGATACAAAGAAACACACTCTAGGAAATGCAGGATGTATTATAAGGGTGGACCACCTAATACTTCTTATTGTACTAGTTTTCACATTATCTAAGAAAAAATGAACATTTCCATCTGTTGTAGAAATAACACTACAAACAAGACCACCGTTACTGCTCATTTTACAGCTTGATTTGCCAACATAATTATAGCATGCAGCCATAATAGACAGAATTTTGCTCCCAAAATTATTAATATTAAGCAATATACATTAAGCAGCTTGTGACATACAAAAATAAAACATTGAAACTTACAGTATTCAATAAAATCCGTCTTAAAATCTTCCCTAGAGTTGACGAAGGCTTTTCCTCTCTCAGTTCCAACAACAAAAACATTTTTTGCATATACACCAATACAGGCAATTTCTGCCTTGGACTTGGAAAGTTCTTTACACTATAAAAAGAAAAAGAAAAAGGTTTTCTTACCATAGTTAAAATACAGTTAACAAAAATGTATGTGATATCATGTAAAACAATTACTATACTGCTGCCAGCATACACCCTTTAGAAGGTACTGTGAGCAACATAACATCAGCCAGTAGCAAAGCACAATTTACACATCTGGAATGCTTTTCATCAGAAATCATAAAAACATTGTAGATTCATTAGCAAATTAAGACCTTGTATAGACTCAGAGATTGCATTGTTTTTAATTAAAATTATTTATGACATTAATCCATGTTAAATTACCACTTCCATGTTTATCATATTGAGTGTCTTACTCCAACTTTCAACAAAGCATACAGAAGTTTTGTATATTCACAGCACACTTCTCACACACCATCTTCTGCTCAGAAAGGTGTGGTTGCAAGCAGGATGCCTCCCTGTAGTCTGCCCTGTCCTATCTGCTGGACCCAGCCTCACATGAATGCCCCCTGAATGGAAGGATTGCACCATCCCTGCAAACACCCACATATGTTCTGCCAGGAGAAATTTCTGGCAAGAATTAAGGTAGGAAGCCTATGGAGAGAACAAGGATCCCAAGAAAACTGGTGAGATGACCATGTAGTAATCACAGAAGGTCAGTCTCTCCTAGGAACTCAATCAGAGTTTGCTACAACATATAAAAACACTAACAGTTGATGGGAGGAGAAAGTAGCACAAAGACTTTAAGAAGCAATGGGATAAAAGACTTGCAGTATATTGTCTTATAATCATTCCTCTCAAAGCTTCATTGCTAAAAAGAAAATTCTTGCTTATCATTTAAAAACCCCAATTCTAAATAAACAAATTTTGGACAGTGCCTCATTTTCAAGGAAACAGGACAGGCATTTCCACTCACAGCCCTAGCCAACCATAAACCCCACCACACAATTTAATAACTTCTAAAAAACAGATGATATGCCAACAAAAAGAAGTATTCTCTGAACAAGTTTTGTTGAGTTTCTACAGCAGCTGAAGACAAGGCATTAGCCTCAAAACCATTTATTCACTCTACACTACATACGACAAAGACCAGAACATGCTCTTGCCTTTCAGCCACATTGTACCAAAGCAATCAATAAATATTTCCCATTTATTTGACAAAACAATTTTTAAAACAACCACACCACAACAAGAAACAAGATTACTGATAGCATGATTTATCACAAGCAAAGATACAATTACAGCTGGTTGGACAACACATAATACAGTACAAATACAACAATCCACCTTCCCTGCTGCCCAGTGGGAAGCAATATACTGATGTAATCCTGCAAATATCAAGACACATTTATGATGCAGAAACTTAACTTCTCTACTAACCATTGACTCAAGTCCTGACATGAGGAATGTAACCACCATTCTGCTTTCCAAGGATTCCTCATCATGGATGGATGTTGCTGGTCGAAGAGTTTGAGCCATTTTTCTCCTGTAAAATGAAAGGAAAAAACCTTTTCAGACACATACAACAGTGAAAAAAAAATAAAAACCCCTCTTATGCAAGCAAAGAAAAAAATAAATTCAAAATCCCATAGAACATAACTCCACTACACACAAGCAACCAAACATATAGGTAAATGAACAGGAGAAAAGTGCCTGCTCTTCTTTCATGCTTCCTGCTGTTTCATCCAGAGCTGGAGCTAAACATAAGATAAAATGTATCATGATCTGACCACAAACTATCTGCGTCCAGAAAAAAGCATTTTAATTGATTAGCTGAATTTACATTGATTTTCCTTTCTTAGCATGTCTAAATAAACACAGCAACAAACACTGGCATTAACAAACAAATGGCAAATTGTAATTATGACACAAGCATGAGAACAACCTTCCCTTATAATTATGATAGCCTAGCTCAAAACAATCACCATCCTTCCCCAAAATCACAACCTCGAAAACTACAGTATCCACCAGAAGGTGACATTCTTATTTGCATATTTTTCAGTTGTAGGATTAACTCAAAGCTAAGTAGTCTCAACTAAGGGGCTAAAATTAATAACTAAATTTCAGCACCCCTTCATTCTGTCAGTAATTCAAGAGATTTTCAACTTATTTAAAACCTAAGTAACAATCAAGATCTGTTTATGCTTCTGTTGGTAGAATTGTTTATGCAAGACTGATACATGAGAATGAAATTTCAGCAGCTTCTAAGAGCACATTTTTCTAAAATACTTTATAAGCATTTGTATCCCACCATAAATTTGGATTCTTTGACCATGACGCTGAGTCCCTATCTTTCTCTCTTCACTGTCAATAGAGGCTTTTCTTTTTCTTGGAACTGTAGAAACCTGCTCTGGACTGCAAACCCAGAAGAACACTGGGAGCTCACACCTGTGGCCCACCAGGGCCGGGACACGGCATTTTCCAGCGCAGGAGGGACTGATAAGAGACTGAGAGACTGGAGCTACCCCCCATGACAAGGACTTTCTGAATTTGCCATCTCTTCAGAACAGAGAGAGGTTTTACTGTTTAATATGATTCATTTTTTATGCTTGTGAATACTTTGATTGTCAAATAAACAATTTTTCCACTTTTCCCCAAGGAATCTTTTCCCGAACCAGTAGCGGGAGGGGTTTGAGTCTGCTTTCTGGAGGGACCCTTCTGGAGCTTCCTCCCAAATTTGCCCTAAACCAGAACAAATACATTTTTTGGCGCCCAACACGGGGCTCGAGAAAGTGGGAAAACCCTGTATTGATTACATTTTAATTGTACTTATTCTGTATTGGAATAAAGCAGTCAGTAGCCATATTGATTGAATTGATAATGTCTGGGTGGAGGCCTTCATGTGTCTCTGGTCCCCAGGCTTTTTTGAGTTTTTAATATCTTTCTAGCCCCTAGATTTATTTTCTTATCCGGAGATAGCTCCAGTATTGTCCTTAACATAGTTTTTACAGTAGAGAAGCACAGATTAGAATAGCTATTTTGCTTGGCATGGTGATAATGATTTATAGGGAGTTTAGAAAGGTACTGGAGTTTGTTGCAGATATATATGGTTTATGGTTTCTTTGTCCTACCCTGTGTCCCAGTTCCAGTAGCATGTTTTGGGGGTTTATTAGTAACTGCACCCAGTTTGTTAGAGGAGGAGCAGGGAATGAGGCTTTTCAGCCTTTCCTTTCCTTCTTCTCCTTTGAATCAGTTACATCATTATTTGAGAATGTTCAGTTTCCTCTGAATGTTAAAGACAACACTTTTCTGGTATTTTATCTGGTAAGCTTCCTTGGTATGGTCTGCAGCTTGCCTAGAATGAGGGCTGAGATATCCAGAGGAGTTAATAAAACCCCTGACCCAGAAGCAGACCCAGGTGTGGAAAATCCTGAGTGGCGTGGAGAATGGGAGGATATGGGCCAAACCCTGAAGAATTTTCTCACCCTAGAGCCTGGGACTTCCCACGTGAGCAAATTCAGAACCCAGGTGAGGTGGGGAAATACCTGAAAGAGAACTGCAATGATGACTCTAAGGAGAAAAAGCTCATTGCAATAAGCTGGGCCCTGGCCTATGCTTATTGCACACTGCTAGATACTGTAGGGCAGCAGATAGAGGCGGGGGGGCAGGGAGATAAATCAGCAGCTACCCCAGCCACTCAGGCTGCAGCCAACACCCCAGCTACTCAGGTTTGTAGCTAAACCAGACAGTGAGCCTAAGCCAGCGGCTAAACCAGACAGTGAGCCGAAGCCACTGGCAGCTGCTGCTGCAGGAAAAGAAGCTTAAGAACAAAACCAATCAACAAGTGGACAATTGTCTTGGGGGAAGGGTCAGATACCATTTTCCCTTTGCCTCCCTACACGTGATCACCCGTGGCAGGTGCCATCTTGGAAAGGGTATTTCTGCCATTTTGGGTGTCTCCTTGTTCCCCAGGAGTTGGTGAGATTAAGCAATTTTGTAGCTACTGATTATTTACTGTTACTTTTTTGCCTGTTCCTTGTTAGTAAAAGGTTGTTTTTCCCCTTATCTCTACTCGCATTCATTTTCTCCTTATTGGTAAGAAGAGATTGGTTGAAACTAAGGGGAGGTAACTCATTTAGAGTATCTACCTTTTAAAATTGTCTTGAACCAAGACACCTGGATTCCATGCCACCTAACAGTGACTTGGAAAAACAAATGCCATCACTCTGAATGTCTACACCTCCCTTCTTTCCCCTGCTCTGTATGCTGAGCATGACACCATACCCTCTGGGATGGCCCAGGGGACACCTGTCCCAGCTGTGTCCTCCTCAACTTCTTGTGCACCCCCAGCCTCCTCACTGGTGGGTGGAAAGCAGAAAAAGCCTTGGCTCTATACAAACACTGCTCAGAGGTAATCAAAACAACCTTGAGTTATCATCACTGTTTTCAGCAGAAATCAAAACCAGGATCCTATACCAACTACTAAGAAAACTAACTATCTCAGAACCAGCACACCCCTAAGGTGAAGACTACAACAATACAGCGCTAAAAATTTTCATTTTAGTAGGACAAAACTAAAGGCCAAATGTTACAACCCACCTCTGAAGCTCTGAAGGCAGGATAAATGAGATTCATGTTAACAGACCCTCTGGGGCAGATTAGATAGAAACAACAGCGAAAGATCAGAAAAAAAAAAAAATATAGATATAGATATATATATAAATTTAAAACCATACATATATATTATTTATGTATATGTGTCTCAGTTTGAAAGAACACACGTCTGCCAAGGAAGGTGGGAACCTCCCTTGGAATGGAGAGTATGACCCCCTCTTCCACCCAAATTATTATAACTCTGAAATTAAGGAGCTTTCAGACAAACATATGGGAAAAGGAGTGGCAATTCCTTACTAGTATGCATGTGTATAACACGGCAAACAAACAAACAACAAAGAAGCAGCAACAAACAAAAGCACAATCCCAGCCCAGCCTTGTCCCGCTGCAGGGAGAAGGGCACCTTCTCCTTTGTGCAGTTCCACACATGGCCAGCAGGGGTGCTGCTGGCTCCTGGCAGGCAGGGCAGGTGCAAGGGTTATTGCTTCTGAAATATCGTGCATGCTAATGACAGAAAACTTCCTGTTTATATACTACATTTTATATACATATTCATTGATTTTCCCAGAATGAACATACACACGGTAATATTTTCCCCCAAATCATTAACATATTTTTTCTACCCTTTATGCATGCATTTTCCTGTCCTGGGGGTCTTTTTGGTGGTCCCTGGTGGTCGGCGACCCCGAAGTCATAATGACCACTCAAATGAACTGGTAGAAGTTGGCACAGCCAGGCTGGCTGTGTTCCAGTTCTTCTTACAGAATGGTCATTGTGCAGATCCAGCACATCCAACAGCACTGATTCAGCACCGAGTCACAAGAAACAAGCAGCATTTTGGTAGAGGAGGATGAGGTGGGGGGGAGAGCTCATCACACAGCTGAGACCTTCCCAAAACCAAGGATAATTAGTTCCATTCTTTTCTAGGTAATTTTATGGTAGTAAGCACTGTGACTTTTTACTCAGCCTACATGACCTCTAATACTATTAAAAGCAATTAAAATAGTAAAACACAATTCCAGCAGTTGCTATTTGAAGTGTCCTAGTGTAGCACCTAGGCATTCATAAATTACACAGGAATCATGTTAACAAAATTAAATACTAATCACAGCACACCTGACCCTCTGATAATTCCTGTCTTTACCAGTATAATTTTATTTACTTAGTCAACATGATGATCAGGTTCAGTAAGAATGACTTTAGTTCTGTGTATCCATCAACACACAGAATATTTGAGAAGCGAATTCACTTAATCTAAACTCTGCTGTACTTCTTTAATTACAATAGCATTGGTGCTGACACATTTTTCAAAGAGAGAAATTGCTGTCCTCACCAGTGCAAGCCATTACTTTGTATTTCTACGCTACAAAGGTCACGTACAGCAAACAAAAAACTGAGATTTAAAGACAAAACTTTTAAAATTTTTCTGGGGCTCTCACAAAGAGCTAATCCAAGACTAAGCATCCATTCACATTCCTTCACCTTGGGGAAGAAAAAACATCTGACAAATTTACAGCTGGTATCCAAAGCAGGCACCTTAGCACAGTGGCTTCATGCAGTCAAGTGCCCTGTGTCCTCATTGGAGTACTGCTGCCTACCACAGCACACATCAGGGCACTGACTAGGAAACCCATCATCCCACCACTCTTCAGCAGTAATCAGCCCCCTCCACTTGGTCACTTCATTCCCTCTGTAGCTCTCTGCTTGGTTCTTATTATTACATTGAATCAAATGAACCAGAGCACTGATTTCCAAGGAATTAATTACACGTGTTCTTCCCTGCGTTAAAGGAAGAACACTGGTCAATCCTATTACAAGCCTCTCTTCACCCACAAAAAAAAGTTCAGGGACCAGAAATAAAAGTCAACTCAACAAGCCAAAGTATGGGAATGCATCAGAGAATTACAAATACACAATCTTTTCAGAGGAGCACAAGCTTCAAACAAACTTCTATGAAAAGGTTTCATGTCCTGATGGATAAGAAAAAAGGTTACCAGTAGTGGTATCTCAGTCATCCCTAGGGCCCCCTATACTACGCTGCTTAAGAGACAAATTTTCGTGCCATCTAATTTACATAACAGAATTACAAGTCTATTTTCTTAGTTTAGTTACTGTCTCCTTTAAAATGCTCTATTGGATTTTGTTATCTTAAATACAGAGTTTAAGTTAAACAAGCAGAAAAAATGAGAGACCTATTTACAAAAGGAGTCTGAAAACTGTTCCACATTGTGAGATATTGACTGAAAGATTTGTACACTAACACCTCCGCTACATGATTAGCTTACAGCGGGCAGCTGCACTCATGAAATAGTCACCATGCAGATGTTTCTCTCAAGCACCTCACAAACCAAACCTTTGGTAAAAGAAGACTGCAAACAAAAAAAACGGCAACACAACAGATGATACCCAAAATATTTTGTGATTGAAAACATTGTTGTGAAGCCAAGAGAGGCTAACAAGGTTATATATCCATACAGATGCACAATTATATGCCAACCTCTCTTCAACACCAGGCTAACAGGCTTCTGCAGCAATTCTTTGTTGTCAGCTGGAGCTGTTCTTTGCTGGTGGCTGTGTTGTTGCACACAGGGCCACTGATATGGCAAACGTATGTTTATGAAAAGTCAGAGTTTTAGAAGCATATAATGTACTTAGGCGGGTGGATAAAAAAAATATATAGATAATTTAGCAAGTTTGCAAAAACAAGACCAAAGCTTGTAACAAGAACGCAACTTGTTAGGTAGAAACAACTTGCAACCGAACACAAAAGAAAACAGCTGCTAGGTAAAGGCCACAAAGATAAGAAAACTCAGTAAAGCAAGACTCAGGTATTGTTGAAACCCATAAAGCAGAACCCAAACCAGCCAGGACCAGGCTCCTGGCTTTGGCCAGGACAAACTGACCTGGGAGAAAGCCAAACCCCCACTGCACTTGTGCAGATGAAGTCAAGGGGCAAACACCAAGAAAGAAGATCTTACTTCAGCAAGAAGACCCCTGCCCAAGACCCCCAGGGGGCATGGCACCACAGAAGACTAACTGTAATATGAAATACAAGGAAGCAGAGTGGGCAGGGAATGGGTGGGCAGGGAGGTGTGGGCTTGGGAGATCAATGTGTATTTAAACCTGAAACCTGTCTCCCCAGGTATGCATGTGTGAAGGAAATATCTCCCACGTGTCCCAGCTGGTAATAACATATCTGCTTTCCAATTTTAATTGCAATGTGCTTATTCACTAACTCACCACTAACATGCTTAGAAAGATGGAACAACTCTTCTATGAGAAAACGCTGAAAAAATATATTTTTACATAAATATTAACAGCAAAATAAAGGGTAAGACCAACCTTTGTTCTCTACTGGATACAGGAAGGAACTTAGTAACTGCAGGCAAGGAAAAGGTGGAAGTACTCTTTGCCTCAGTTTTTAGTGGGAAGATGGCTCGTTCTCAGCACAACTGTCCTCCTGGGTTGGTAGATGGTGTCAGGGAGCAGAATGATACCCTGCTATCCAGGAGGAGGCCATCAGAGAACTGCTGAACCACTTGGATGTTCACAAATCTACAGGCCCAGATGGGAACCACCCCAGGGTGATGAGGGAGCCAGCAGATGAGTTTGCGAAGCTGCTCTCCATCCTTTACCTACAGTCCTGGCTCACTGGTGAGGCTCCAGAAGACTGGAAGCTGGCCAATGTGACAGCCATTCACAAACAGAATGGAAAAGAAGATTCTGGTAATTATAGGTCTGTTAGTCTGATCTCAGTACCCAGTAAGGTAATGGAATAGTTTGAGCATCATACTGAGCAGCATCACACAGTACTTACAGGATGGCCAGGATATCAGACCCAGCCAGCAGGAGTTCAGGAGACGTAGATCATATTTGAGCAACCCGGTCTCTTTTTATGACCAGGTGACCCTCCTGATGGATGCGGGAAAGGTCATGGATGTTGTGTACTCTGACTTCAGCAAGGCCTTGGACACTGTATCCCACAGCATTCCCTGGAAAAGCTGCAGCCCTCGGCTGGGACAGGAGCACTCTTTGCTGGGTTCAGAACTGGCTGGATGGCCGGCCCAGAGAGTGCTGGTGAGCGGGGCTGCATCCAGCTGGGGCCAGGCA
>JAYDZK010000066.1:8021983-8035778 GCA_034509185.1 Euphonia xanthogaster | reverse complement strand
CTCCTAATTTCCTGGCTGCATTTCCCTCTCTCTTTCCCCATTGCCTGAGGTACTTGAGAGGTACAGACTTCCTGAAACACCTTATATCCAAGACCCCTTCTAAGGTAAACCCACCCCACTTTCTCTTTTCCTTGTGTCACTCAGTGGAATTTCTTATGGAATTTATGGTTCTTCCCATTATTTCTTTCATTTCTCAGTATCCAATTTTATTTATCAGCAGACCTACAGTTTGTAAAGACAAATCTCTCATTCCATTTATCAATCAGTGAAATCTTTCCCATTGTTTCTTTTATCTCCCAGTATCTAGCTTTATTTACCAGCAGACCCACAGTTTGTTTCTAAAGACAACTCCCTCATTCCTTTCATAATGGAGTGGCTCCACTTCAGCAATTCCCATAATCACATCATACACAAAACCCATGTGTAGAATTACTCTACCACTGCAGGACCCAGATTAGGGAAGCTGTGAGAATTAAAGCTGAGGGAAACCAGTAATAAAGTACAATCTGACTTTTTTCAAAGTAGGTCAGTATTTCTGGGTCACAATGTTACTGTTAAGCTTTGATTCATTCTTTCAACTTTCCTGTTCCACTTAGGTCTCCATAGAGTGTGCAAGTCTCACTTCAGCCCTGCTGTTTTATTTGGCCTTTGCTCTATTTCAGCAATGAAGTGTGAACCACCGTCTGATGACATTCCCACTGGTAGTCCAGACCTCAGGATAATTTCTTTGAAAATCTTTAGGACCTTGCCAGCTTTGTTGGTGCAACAAGGAAAAGCTTCTCACCATCCTGAAAAAGTATCTGCTGGTACCAATTTTGTGGAGAAAGCTCTGCAAATCTATTTGCCAATAGTGTAGTGGTCAATTTCCTCTCTAGACACAGTCCCAAGTGCAGGCTGCCTAATCTAATGTGCCTTCTTCTTTAAACGGGTTTGACACTTTTAAACAATGTTTTTATAGTACCAGTCATTCATCTGCTCGAAACTTGAGGTTTCAATTCTTCTACCATAGACTCTATTCCCCAGTGAACAACCTTCTGTTGTTTCTCCACTGTTTTCTTCACAAGGTGTTGGGGAATCATTATGTGTTTGCTGGGTCTTATTCACCGTCCTTCAGTACTCTTTTCAGCACCTAACAGTTTTGCCAATTTCTCATCTTCAGTCTGATAATCAGCAGCCTCCTTGTCCAAGTCCTGGTACTTCTCAGGCAAGAACAATAGGATGTCCCCACTGGCAGCCTCCTTGGCTGATTTGTCAGCCATGCCATTTCCAATATTTTCTGGGGTCTCTCTGAACTGATGAGCTTTGCAATGCTTTACTGCCACCTTTTCAGGTAGCTGCCCCCCTTCTAACAACCTCTGTATTATTTTTCTGTGTTTCACAGGAGATCCCTGAGAAGTTCACAGCTCTCTCTCTTTCCATGTGAGTTTATGTAGACCTCTCCAAAAGTAAATTTCGAAGCAGTCCATATAATTACAGTCTGATCCTGTGAGAGACATAATGCTCTTGTCAAATGCAATCAGTTCTGCTTCCTGAGCTGACATGTTGGGGATCAGAGCTTTGGCCTCTGTTACCTTGGGCTGAGTTACCACCACATTCCCAGCTTTTTGGATTCCATTTTTCACAAAGCTGTTCCCATTCATGAAGAGTTCCCAATTGTATGGAAAATAACACTTTGTAAACCCAGTGTTCATAAAGAAGACAGAAGAGTCCTGCAACTTTATTCAAATAAAGGGAGAGAGGCCACTGAGGCACACACCCTCGGGGCTTTCTCTCTCGGGTTTCTGGGGTGCACCCTCTTTTTATCCTGAACTCCTGGCCGTATGTTGCCTTCCTCCTTTCCCCATTGGCCAAGGTACAGCCTTCCCGAACTGCTTACCACGTTCCCCCCTTGAACCTGATTTTACCTCAAAGTTCCGAAACTCGAGCTTGTGCAAACCCACTTGACTGTTTCGGGAGTCAGGCTGTCTGGGCTCTGCAACAATCCTGCTGCTTCAAGTCAGTAGAGGCATTAAGACATTTCAAAGTCATTAACACCCATAGAATTGTTTGTAAAGAGGTTAGCACACATCTTCCCTATCAATCCCTCCTCTTAGTATTTCTCAATTTGTCTTTACAAACCCTAGTCATTATTAACATAACCTTTTTTAACAACCTGGCATGGTATAAAGATTAACTCTTGAAGCACCCCCTCCCAGCTTTTCTGCATCTGGCCTCTGCAAGAGGTGTGGCAAGTAAATACAGAGAAACAGAATACAGTAAATACAGTGAATAAAGGAGACATAAACAGTTCATATTAGCCCACTAATCACTAGAGGTCCTTGTAGATGATCAATGGCTACTGATGGCTGAGGACTCCCATCCTTTTCCTCCTGCTGAGAAGTCCAGATCTCTGGGGTTTTAGAGACCTTGACTCAAATATGATGGGCCCAGCCGTGTTCAGCTCTCCTGACTGCTCCTCCTGCAGTCCTGGTTGGATGCTATGAACAGCAGAGTCCAAAGGCAGCATCTGTGCTAACTGGGTTTCCTGTCAAAGAGATTTCCAGAGACACAGCAGCCTGGACATGTACTGGTATACACCTTCCCTCTCCCCGCCACATTGAAAATTAATTCCAAGGGGAATGATTTCCTCAGGGTTTGGCTCCCATTTTTGCCACAGCTCATGGCAAAAGCCGTGCCCGTGGCATCTTAGTTTCTGTCACCAGCTTCAGAGGTGTTTCTTTATTTGTCCATTCATCCTTTCTACTTGACTTGAATTCTCAGGGTGCCGGGGGGTGTGGAGGTCCCACTGAAGTCTCAAAGCAGCCATAATCCCTTGAAGGATCCCCCTGTAAATGAGTTCCTCCAGCTCAATCCACAGCCTCCACAATCTCATACCCTGGAATTACTTGTTCAAAAAATACTTTAATAGCTGACACAGTAGTTGCTGATGTGACCAGAAACGCCTCTGGTCACCTGCCAGCTGGCATACCACTACCAGAAGATATTTAAGCCCTCTCATCCGGGGCATCTCAGCAAAATGCAGCCGACATCCTTGGACACATAGCCCAAGGTCACTCCCCTGCCTTGCACTCTCCTTTGTAGCCTGGCTATCAGCTTTAGCTGGGCAGCCCTCAATGGCTCGTTTTGCTAAAATAAAAAGACCCAAGGCAGTACATCTTGAGGAAGGTCTCTGCCAATCTTCGAGAGGCCAAATGACTCCCTCCGTGGAGTTGTTTAAATATTTGCACGGTCAAAGCTCCTGGCATCCACTGTTTACTGTCCTTTATATAAATTCTCCCCTCTTTCTTCTACTCCACCACTTTTCATTATCTCCAACACCTCTGGTGGAAAAGACAGCACCACTTCCCCCTCCCCATCTCCCCCCAGCAAAGGCTGGGGAGCAGAAGGAGGATCCCAGAGACCTGTGGCAAAAGTGCTGCTTTCTGAACAGCTCCATTGGCCAGCTAATTACCTAGGGAGCCCAGACAGCTTGAATCCTGGAACAGACAAATGGGTCTGCACAAGCTTGAGTTCCTGAATCTCCAGGTAAGGGGGGATATGGGGTAGGCAGCTCAGGAAGGCTGTACCTTCCTGGTACCTCAGCCAATGGGGAAAGGAAGAGGGCAAGATGTGGCCGGGAGTTCAGGATAAAAGGAGGCTGTGTCCTCCAAGACCTCAAGAGAGAAAACCTTGCAGGCGTGTGCACACAAGTGGTCTCTCTCCCTTAATTTGAATAAAATTGCAGGACTCCTGTCTCCTTTGTCAGGAAAATTAATCCACAAACACCAGAGGTTTATGTCCAAAAAGGAGACAGAGGAGTCCTGTAACTTTATTAGAATAAAGGGAGAGGTCATGGGGCATTCCCCATGGGATAGCTCAAAATTTTTCGAGGATGCAGCCTCATTTTTCTCCTAATTTCCTGGCTGCATTTCCCTCTCTCTTTCCCCATTGCCTGAGGTACTTGAGAGGTACAGACTTCCTGAAATGCCTAATACCCCCTTCTAATGAATACCCCTCCTGTTTTTCTTTTTCCTTGTGTCCCTGTTCTTTTTCTCTAAATCCAAAGATGTAGCACAGTCTTGAGTGAGTAACAGTCTGCATCAATTAGGGGAATTCCTGTGGAATTTATGGTTCTCCCCATTGCTTCTTTCACCTCTCCATATTTGCCCTTATCTACCATCAGGCCCACAGTTTGTAAATACACCTCCTTCTCATTCCTTTCACCTTTATGGACACTGGCTTTTCATAGCCTGATTTTCCACACACCTGCAGCTGGGAGAAAGTCTGTCACCCCCTCTCAGCCCCTTTTGAGTGTTTTTTTATTCTTTTAACACCATGCATATATTTCTTCTACAACTCAGGATTATTCTGCAAACCCCCCCCCCCAAAAAAAAATCAGCATACAGCTCCATTCCACTCCTCCTACAAAGCAGCATTAGTTGCAAAATGGTCAGTCCCATTAACAGGCCCTTTTTTGTGATCGTTTGGCTCATACATCAGCCACCAAGGATGACAAAATTTAACAAGTTGTTTTCATGTCAGGGGATCACATACACACCCCTCCACCCCACACATTCTCCAGTTCCTTAAAACACAACTCAAGGGGAGATTGGGGAATCTCTTCTCCCAGGAGCTATGAAGATAGTCCCACACCACATTTACCACCTTACGAAAGAAAAACTTTCTACACCTTTAAAATATTTTTAAAACCTCTCACAATTTTTTAAAAATAACCTTTTACAACCTTTTAGGAACTTTTCACAACTTTTTACAACCTTTCCCAAGACTGAAACTGTGCTATGGGCATTCCTGTGTTAGCTAGTGCATATGCCAGCACAGTTACAAAAACCTCTGAGCCCTGCATTGCTTTGTTAACCACTTACAGTTTTCCAATTAGCTGGGGACTTGTACTCCCTTAAAAGTACACTTTCCTAATTAGCTGGGGACTTGAAACCTTTTGATACTCACTTATATAGTTTTACAATAATTTTAATAGAAAATAACAAATTCTATCATTACTTTTATAACCCAATTGTATTACAGAGCTCCATTTCTGGAGGGATTCTCTGCTGCAGCTTATGGTTAGAAATAATTTCATACCCTCAATAATGCCTTAATAAAACCCAGAGGTTTTGCCTTGAATTCATTGGATTATAGGATCAAAGGATTTCCCTGAAAAAAGCTTTTGATGCACATCAGAGTCCTCCATCCTGTAAATCCATGGAGCATCAAAAGCATTGTCCCATCCAGGGTCGCAAGATCAGGTTAAATCAAAAATCATCAGGATAAATAACACTCTCTAACACTGTCTTTTCAGTGTGAGGGAGTAAGGCATTATTTTATTCTTGGCCCAGAGGTGTGTGTGTGGCTGACAAAGTTCCATCCTCCACACAGATGCTGATACAAATCCTTTTCACTTATTTTTTACATTTTCAGCAAATGAAGAAATTAATGTTCATGGTTTCTAAGTTACATAATTCTTTTCATTAATTAGCATTCTATCCTTTATTGGTTATTGATTTTTTACTCTTCATGCTAATTTGATCCACATTCTTTAGTCCTCTTATCATCTTTTTCTGAGATAGGGGGTGTCCAACTTTCCAGGCCTTAATCTCTTCTGTACCTTCTGGTTACTCCAACATCCTAGAAGGGTTATAAATTTGAGATCCCATGTGTCCAATCTTCAACTCCCTTTGGCTTTGTTTATTGAAGCTTGTCAGGGTTAGTTTTAGCAAACTTAACGTTTCAGTGATTTAATGATCAAAGTAACAATAAGAGCCCGTAAAGAAACTCAATTAGTGCTGGCTAAAAGTGGGCACTGCTTGGAGTTAATTAAAACAACTAATTAAGTTAATAGTTAGGAAAGTTCTGTCATTTCCAACAACAAGCAAACACAGGCACCAGGGCAGGAGTTTCCCACCCCAGCCACAGAAAATGGAAAGTGGATGTGGCCCTGAAACTCCTCAAAATCCCAGCAGGAATTACTGCTACTCACTGCTCAAAACGCATCTGTTCCCAGAACCCAGCAGTCTCCAGACCCAGCTGGGGGGCACTGGAGGTGCCAGGTGGATGCAGAGCTTCCCAGCTAAGCAGGTGGAGCAGGGCACAAGCTGCCCTTCAGTGAGTGGGGCTCAGGGGCTCCATATCATGGATCAGGAAACTTGGGGAAGAAAACTTGAGGCCAGTGTTGTGACTCAGCCCGTGCCCGAGTGGCACAGCCAGCCCATCTTGCTCACCAGGCTCTGAGCTGGGGATCCTGGTAAGGGGAGAGTCTCTTTGCTCAGTTTCCATTTACAGCCTTTATGATTCCATTCAGCTCTCTGAACTAAATCATTAGTCCCCAGCACAGTTCCCATGTCCTAATTTAACTCCACTGCTTGCACTCACCTCTGCCTTTCGGCAGCATCCTCAGAGCCTGTGTGGGTACAGCACTGCAGCCCCCCAGCCTGCCAGAGCCTCCAGCAGCAGCCTCAAACATCCCTGTCATTGCTAAACCATGCCAACACCTTCAGTGTTATGGCATCTGACTTTGTGTCCTTAACATAAAAAAAAAAAAAAACAACAAACAACAACCCAACAAAAAAAAAAAGTGTGCCCTCTTATAAGACATCTACTTGGTGAGGTATAACCTGCAAATAAGACCCTTTCAGACATTTAGGAAGACAAAATGAGTTTTTATCTCTGAATCATGTTTCCTAACTGGAGATGCCACAGGTTTAGTACCAGGCAGAAACAAGAAAGACTCAGATTTTAATGCAACTCTTCAGATGTTAAACCAGATTTCTAACTGGGGTCACTGATACAGACTTCACCATATTTTTGTGCCATATCCTACATTTACTTGGGATTTTGTTTTCTTGTGTGATCATTTACACCTAACTCCAGAGAAAATTCAAGTCCAGATCCAGGAAACTGCAGCTGCCTTGGAACATGTCTACTCACCATCAAATAACACTTCTACCCAGCATCAAATAACACTTCCATGCCCTGTCCAAAGCCTTCTCATGGCCTGAAGAGACAGACTCAAGCAGAGTGAACACATGTGAAACAAATAAAGCAGCAGATTCCACTCAGAAAAACTGTCAGGAGTGATTTTGATCCTCTGTCTGCCACCATCTACCCACCAGCAGAGCACAGCTGCTGCTGTTGGGGCAGGTTTGTTGTGCCAAGCCTGTGGTGACCCATCCTGCAGTCTGGAGGGACACTCAGCAATGGTCACCTCACAGTGAGGCCACATAGCACTGTTTACAATGACTCCAAAGCTAGAAGCCCCAGGGCTCTTGCTTCACTGGTGGCTCATGCTGGGCTGCATTCACCTGCACACAAGCCAGGATGTTTCTTCTTCTTGGATTCTCACACTGACATTCCCACCGTGCCTCACCCGTGCACAGCTCTCAGCAGGCACAAAGCACAGGTTAAACTCATGCAGTGGGAAGCAACAGCATTTGCTTCTGCTGCCAAACTCCAGGAATGGAATGGAAATATAAAGGCAGGAATTTCTAATTATATCCCTCAATTTATTGGTTTATTATATGGGGCAAAGCCCAGGGTACATGGGGGAGTCTGGGGCCACCCCTGCATGCACCCAGCATTGCCACTTGCTGTGGTCCAGTGCAGTGGAGCCTGTGGAGCATCAGTGTGATCAGCCTGCAGAACAGGAGGCTCAGGGGGGGCCTTCTTGCTTACAGCCACCTGAAAGGATGCTGTAGCTAGGCAGGCAGTGGTGATACAACAAGAGGAAATGGCCTCGAGTATTCCCAGGGGATGTTTAGATTTGGTATTAAGGAAAATGTCTTTGACAAAAGGGAGGTCAGGCATTGAAATGAACTGTGCAGGAAAGTGCAAGCATCACCACCATCCTGCCACCATTCAAGAAACATGTGGATGTGGTCCTTAGGCATGTGGTTTAGGGGTGAACATGGCAGTGCTGGCTTAATGGCTGGACTCAATCTTACAGATGAAACAATTCCACAGTTCTGTTGTGGGAGCTTCCTCCCCAAAAGGCATCAAAACCTCCCATAAAATCATAGAATGGTAATCATAAAACCATAAATCGTGAAGGACTCCAGGGGCTGAAAATTTTTCCTGGTTCAAATGCCAGTTAAATGCACACAATCCAATCTTTCTGTGCCTTTCCAAGTCTGGGATGGCAGGAGACTTGACACAGGAGGGCTTGGGGGGATCTCACCTCCTGGGGGGCCTGAAACCTCCTTCCCCCTTAATCCAAATGCACTTGGGCTTCAGAGCCAACAGAACTCATGGGTGAAGGTGACTGATGCTTGGGAGGGCTGGCTCCCTCCTCTGTCACCACTGCAGCTTGGTACCACTCCTCTGGCAGCTCTGTACACGAAATTTTACACCTTTGAGCTAAATTAAATGAAGCATTAAAACATTTCAGACCTCTTGGCTTCAGGCACTGATGACACTAAGGATTTACTGAGCTGCCAAAACCCAACAAGGCCTGTCCAAGGGGTGCCTTTCTGTCCTTATGCTTACCTATAAATGTTATTTATCAATATGATATGCAAGAAAATAAGTACTTTTAAGAGCAAGGCAACACTTTTTATTTTTATTTAAAAAGGCCTTGATGGCAGGAATATAGTGTAAAAATCATTGGAAAAACTAAAAGGCATCGATACATATTGGAATATACACTTTTTACATAAATTACATTTATTTATTTTTCTTTCATTTGAGGTTCTTATTTGATATTGAGGTCTAATAGTTAATAGGTCCTGGGATCTGGACGTTTAGACCACCATAGTCTAACATGTACATGTTCATGGGCCATTGCTGAAAGAGAGGGAGAGAAAAAGAAGGCAAAAGTCTCCGTTAGGACACAACACAAAACCATGCATACATCAAATCTCTGACATGTTCCAACAACTGGCTGTTGCTCCCACTTTCCAAGTAAGAGAAAAGAACCAACCCCAAACCAAAACACCATTAGCAAGCTTGACAAAAACCCTTTTAAGTTTTTATTTCTCTTGTGCATTTTTGGGAAATTTTATTTGGTATCATCCGCAACCAAAGCCAAGCCCTGAAGGAGTGCAGTTGTATGCATCTCCCTGACTTTATCTCCTATTTTTCCTGTTTTGTGGCATTCCAGAACTCTGCATTGCTCCCAGAACTGAGCTAGAGGTATACCCAGCACAGCTTGGACCGTGGGGAACCACCAGGTTCTGCTGAGGGGCACCACAGACCCGAGGTGATGTCACCAGCACTGGTGTTTTAGCCCAGGAGGGTGGAGGGATTTGCTTGAGCCTGTCTCATATGCAGCCCCCACTAAAGCTGAGCACCCTGAGGCACAGTGCAGGAATGCAGGAGAGCCCCTGGGGGCGTCAGGCTTGCTCTGCTGACCTCCCCCAGACAAACCCTGCAGAAAAAGACAGCCCCACAGGTGTGTCTCCTCCTTTGCCAAACCTGCTTGTGCCATTTTACATCATACTTTATAGTGTTTGTCAGGTGGAGGGAGGTGGTGACAGCTTGAGGAGAACAGAGCAGCATCCTGAAGCAGAAAGATAGGTAGGCAGTAACCCCCCTAATATCTGGAAGGCTTTACCACAAGCGAGATCTGATTTGTTGATGATGTGGACTCCATATTGGAAGAAGAGGAAGAGGAAGAAGAGGAAGAGGAAGATACCGAGTTCCCTTCGGAGATCCTCTTCCGCTTCCGTTTGGGAACACTGATGTCTTTCTCTGCAAGGAGAGAGGGAAGGCATGAGGTGTCCAAGCCCTGAGAGCGGTCCCTCAGTGTGGGGACTCATCTTGCCAGCCTGACCTTGCCCTCCACAGAGCATCCCCCTGCAGTGCTGCCACTGGTGACACAGGCTTGGCCTCCGGGAGGGGCACAGAGCTGCCAGCTTTGCTCACACTGCAGGCAGGCTCTGCCTTGCCACATCTCCCTTCTCTAGTCATCCACCTCTTTTCAGAAAGCATAGGATTGTACTTATCTCTAGGACTGCTAATTCTGACACATTTGATTAAAACTGCCTGAGATTTATCAGGATGATGGGACAGAGAGAGAAACACATTCCCAGTGATGACAGAAAACCTTGTTGCCTTAGAAATTCAACTGCTAAGTGATGGCTCAAATTAAGGGCTTTAACCAGGGAATAAATTGCTCATGGTGAGTAAATTGCTAATGGGAGAGGGATAATCACATCCTCCAGAACATGCTGAAAGTCTGAGCCAAACAGCCAGTCTTCCCACTGCTCACAGAAGTGGAATCCTCCCAGAGGATAGTTTACTCTGGAACAGATGATGAGCCTAACTTTTTGTAGGTAGGATCTTCTCCCCACGTGGGAGGATCATCTCCACCTCACAACTCCCACCCATTTTCTCTCCCACAGAGCCAGGAAAGCCACAGTTATGTCCCAGCCCTTCCCTTACCTGTTTGTTTGGCCTCGGTGCAGATTTCAGCAAATGGCCTGTGGAAGAGACAAGGCAGAGTCAGTGGTTTCACCCTGTGTGCCTGCCTGTGCTGGGACACAGCCCAGACCCTGACCCTGAGCTGACTCCTCCAGCACCCCTTTGTGTGGAAAGGGGATCCCCAGTGCATCCTGAGAGAAGCAACCTGAAAGAGCTCAGCTGGGTCTCTGAGTTACCAGCCCCCATGCCCCTTCCCAGCATCATCATCCCAAATCACACAAGAAGGAGGGGACAAATTGGCCCTGTACCCCTTCACTGTGCCCACCCATGGGCAGGTACCTCCCTGCAGCACAGGACAGGGGATGCCAGGGATGGAGCAGGTCCTCCCCAGCTATGTGGTGGCTCCAGTGGCCTCATGCTGAGTTGCTGTGCTTATGGCTGAAGAAGCAAGGATAACACTTAACAAACAGAAACATCCCCCATCACAAAGCTGGGAAAACTTACTGGAGCTGGTTTATAATCACTATTCGGATGCTGTCCCGTGCCTTCAGGATCTTCTCCAGCCGATGAATGTCATAGGTGTTGGGATTCCTGAACGGGATATCGTCCGGCAGCCCCGTAACCTCCACAGAGTCAGGACTGTCCCTGATGAGTTTATAGGGCACCATGACAGGCCTGTTCAAGCCCAGAGCCTCTCCTGTAATGGCAGAACAGAGGACAGCACAACAGCTTTACCCTGCAGGGCTCCAGAACCGACCAACTGAAGGACCAAGAGCCCTGGGGGACTCTGGGATGCCAGGGCTGCTATGGTGCCCAACCTTTGCTACAGTCACATCCCACCCAGCCATTTTACATGCACCTGCCCAATTTACTGTCTGCTCTGTTAGTCTCTATTTAGAATTCTGCCAGGAGCCTTAGGTCAGTTCAGAACACACACACTGCCACACTTGCCCAAGCCCATGGCTGGACCAGCAGCAGCAGCATGCAAGACAGCCCAGGACAGAGGGGAAATGGAAGAGATTTGCCCATTTCCTCTTGCTTCTGTACATCAGCAGGTCTGGGGGTCACTGGGGTGGAGATCAAAGCCATTGTCATCATCACATCACATCATCACATCACTCCTGCCCATTTCTTGACTCAATTTATCTCTGTAGCCTCCACAACATCCTATGGCAGTGATACACCTCAGTTTAATTCCTTGCTGCACTAAAAGTCCTTCCTTCTGTACAGGTAAACCTGCTGCTCACCTCTCTGGGTACCCTTTCATTTCCTGCTCACTCAGGAGCAGAGAACATGCCTCACTCCTGTGCTGTTTCTGACTGCAAGAGCCTGGTCCCACCTTGCATCTCTGCAGCCCCAAAGCCTGAAGCTGTTAGGGCTGCACAGCCACATTTCTGGCTTTTCTCCCAGAGGGTCTGTCCCAGCAAAGGCTGACATCTGACTGAACAAATCCTGCTGCTGTGCTGCATTTTGCCATACCCCTTCCCCTCTCCAAGGATGAGCTGTCAACAAGAAGGTCCCACCTGCCAAGAGTGAGACACAGGGACATCCCTGGGGACAGGGTGTAACATGGAGCAGCAGGACAATATCTGTGCTGCAGCAGCTGCCATGGGCTTGGGCTATAAACAGAGGCCTTTGTGGAAATAATGTGAACTGTGTCTGCTCTCAGCAGAACCAGCCTCACCCTAGGATGCCTACGAGCAGAGACTCACCGTATTTTTCATTGAAAAGCTCTTTCACTTGCTCTCGCAGAATCACCTTCTCTCCAAGCCTGTTGGCATCATCCTCATCTGCAAAAGCATGAAAGAACAGGGGTCAGCTTAACTTGTTTCCTTCTGAGCCCCTGGAAAAGCAATGTCACTGACACAATGCAGGACAGCATCCCTGTCCCTCTGCCCCAGCATGGCCTGGGGACACCTCAGAGGTGCTGCTCTGGGCTTGCACCCTGCCACACCTTTCAGAGCTGTGCAGAGCAGCTCTAAAATGCTGCCAGATCTCCATTTGCCATGTGCTGCCACAGCTAAAAGCATTTTATATCTACTTTGTGGGGCTGTAAATGACTAGAAAAAATGCAAAGCAATGAAGACTCAAGCCCTCAGTGCCATGAATGCTCCCACAAGTGACATCAAGGAATGAGAGAGCACTTCCTTGGCTAAGCTCCTAAGTGAAGTATGGTTTTATAATATGCCATATAATCAGCTTGGCTTTCCTAGCTTTTTAAATTATCCCCATTGTGCTAAACAGTTTCTCTTCCATTCTCTCATGTCAAACAATGTGGCTAAGTCAGTAGATTTTTACACTCATCTGTTTGGCATCCTCAGGAGGCTCCAGGACAAATGACTGGGGTCATGACCTTAATTTTTGACCTAGGGTCAAATGTCCCTAACCTGTCCCTTTAATGCCTTTTTTTCCCCAGAGGTATAAAGTACCAAGTGAACACCTTCTCTGCCTCTTGCTGGGGGCACCCCTGCAGCTCCCAGCAAGCTGGGATGCACAGTGCAGCACCAGCTCCCTGGGGTGCACTCCCCACCTCCTCTCCTCCCAAAGAAGATCCTCACTGCACCCAAGGCAGGCACTGTCATCCAGGCTGGCAAACCACTGGATAAAAATCATGGAACCACTGCATGGTTTGGGTTAAAAAGGACCTTCTAAGACCATCCAGTTCCAAGTTTCTGCCATGGCCAGACACAGTAAAGGTGTGCTCTGTGCAAGTGCTGGCTCAGGTGATGGTGGAGGGTGGCTCAAAAGGGTAGAAAGAGGTGCTGGGAGATGCTGCCCAAATCCCATCTTTAGTATTGGCATCCTCAGGTGTCTCAAACAACATTTAATCACGTTCTGTTAATGCTTTGAGCCCAGAGGTTTGAACCCAGCCCTCAGCACCAGGCAGCTCAGGACATTTTGGGGGCAGAGGCTGCCAGAAGACACTGTTCAGGCCCTTGTTCAAAGTGCCTCTCCAGCTCTCCTGGAGCCTCCTTAGGCACTGGAAGGGGCTCTAAGGTCTCCCTAGAGCCTTTCCCTCACCAGGTGAACACTTCCAGCTGTCCCAGCCTGGCGCCAGAGCGGGAGTGCTCCAGCTCTTGGGTGAGTTTGTGGCCTCCTTTGGACTCATTCCAACAGGTTCAGATCTTCCTTGTGTTGGAGGCCTCAGCCAGATGCAGTGCTTCAGGTGGGGTCTCACAAGAGCCATTCACAGTGGGCTTTTACAGCTCAAGGTGATCCCTGCAAACCTTGGCATGAGGGATCAAGGCATCCTCTGCCCCCCAATCTGCAGCTATTCAGTTTCATTTTGAGCAATCACATGATTATGGTTTTTTATTACTTTGATCGATCATATGATTTTTGTTTTGGTTTCAAGCAAACACATGGCTGGAAGTTTAGTTTTAAATGCAAGGTGAAAATCCACTGCAAGTCCCTGTCCCCTGCATGGGACTGACTTCAGTGCTCA
>JAYDZK010000066.1:7998315-8012053 GCA_034509185.1 Euphonia xanthogaster | reverse complement strand
GAATAGAAGGTGACATGTGCTGAGGAGGCCCCACCATACAATCAGCTACCAGAAAATGAGGAGTGATACTCTCTCTTCACTGACACTTCTTGTCATTGTAGGGCTTCACTGAAAATGGAAAGCTGCCATATGGAGTCCTACATGGTGAGTCACAGAAGCTATCAAGGGACACGGTGATCAAGTCAGGTTGCAGAGCTGAAAGTTGTCCAGCTGCCTCTAGAGACTGCTGAGCAAGAGAAATGGCCAGTGCTCTACCCCTGCACTGACACGTGGATGGCAGCAAATGCTCTGTGGGGGTGCCTGGACCAATGGGAAATGACCAGTTGGCAGTACAGAGGGAAACCCATCTGGGCTGCTGAAGTGTGACAAGGCATTACTGCCCAGCTAGAGAAGTCAGCTGTAAGAGCCTGTCATTTTAGATACAGACATACACGAGAGCTGGGCTGCTGAAGAGTTTCACAACAATGGACAGCTGGATTGGGCTGCCAAGGTTAAAGTATTTCTGGCAGATCTGGCCTGGCAACATAAGGGTGAATTATTTCTAGCTCAGTGACACCTGACACCTCAGGTCATCAAGGAAGAGCTGCAACAAACAGATGACTTTGTGATCGAGTGTGGACTCAACCATGGTCACCATCTGCCAGGTTATCCATGACAGAAACATGAGCTGAGATCAAAGCAAGCCAAGTGGGTAAAGCTCCTGTGGGGGGCAGTGGTCTAAATATAAGTATGGGGAACCTGCCAGGTTGATTGCATCACACTGCCTGGAACCTGCCAAGGCAAGCACTATGTGCTCACAGTGCTAGAAGGCATCACTGGATGCCTGAGGACCTACCCTGTGCCTCACACTACATCCTGTGCCTTGACAAGCAGGTCTTGTGGCAACAGGGCACACTGAAAGAACTGGGCTGGGCAATGGGACTCATTTCAAAAATAGCCTCCTTGACACCTGGGCCAGAAAGCATGGGATGGAGGGGGTGTATCACACTCCCTACGGGGGCAGCAGCTCTCTGGCCACAGAGAGAAACAGAGAGCCTCCCAGGCATCGTGCTGGGAAAGGCTGTGAGAAGATCAGAGAACAGAATGAGAAACAATTCTTAACTTGCTGCACCTGTTGTTGTGAACATGTGGAATGTGTTATGGAGATTTGTTTACCAAAGGGTGATTTCTTAATTAGCCAGTGGTGATGGTATTTGGATTGAACCAATGAGGTCCACCTGTATTGCAACTGTCTATAAAAGAGCAATGGGTTTCTTAATAAAGATTATTATTCAGCCTTCTGAAATACATGGAGTCTATGCCAATTATTATCCATCCAGGGGCCCGCTTGCAAAAATACTTATCACAGAATCAGAGAATTAACTAGGTTGGAAAAGATCTTTGAGATCATCAAGTCCAACCTAGGACCTAACACCACCTTATCAACTACACCATGGCACTGAGGGCCACATCCAATCTTTTTTTGAACACATCCAGAGATGGTGACTCCACCACCTTCCTGGGCAGCTCATTTCAATGCCCAGTCACTCTTTCTGTGAAGAATTTTTTCCTTATGTCCAGCCTAAACTTCCCCTGGTGAAGTTTAAGACTGTGTCCCCTCATTCTGTCAGTGGCAGCCTGGGAGAAGAGACCAACCCCACCTAGTTATACCCTCCTGGTCAGGGGTTGTAGAGAGTGATGAGGTCTCCCTGAGCCTCTTCCTCTCCAGGTTAAACAACACCACTTCACTCAGCCTCTCCTCACAGGACTTGTGTTTTTGACCCTTCACCAGCCTTGCTGCCCTTCTCTGGATGCATTCAAGCATCTCAACATCCTGCCTGTATTGGGGGACCCAGAATTGGACACAACACTCAAGGTGTGGCCTAACCAGTGCCAACTACATGCAGCAGCCTCTGGAAAACCAGAATGGGACAATGCACTGTTAAAATTCACACTGAAAGCCATGCCTGGGGGAACCTTCAAACACTGGGATCTACATTCAGCAAAGGCCACCTGGTTAGTTAACACCTGAGGCTCTACCAATCAGGCTGGCCCTGCCCAATCAAAACCTCCATGTGCTGTAGAAGAGGATGAAGTCCCCAAGGTGCACATGGAAAATGTATTAGGGAAGACAGTTTGGATTGCTCCTGCCTCAAGCAAAGGCAGACCTACCTGTGGGATTGTTTTTGCCCAAGGACCTCCATGCACTTGGTGGGTGATGCAGAGGGACAGGGAAACAAGATGTGTCCCTCTAGGGAATTTGATTTTTGGGTGAGAACAGTTTGTAATGCTGAACTGTATAATACTGGTTGTTGAGTGACACTGCCATGGCCAATGAGGATGGGCTGCTCCAGATACACCAGCCATGAGCTGGTGATGCAGCAACCAACCAAAAGCACAGCAACCCAGTGGAAGACTTCTAAGATGGATAGAATCCACAATCATGGACTAAATGAACTCAAGAAACATCTTGGAGGGATAGCAGTGACTACAGAAATTCCATCTGTGCTTGTGGATACACACACACAAATAGATATATATATATATAGCTGGAAAGTGTAGAATTTTGGCATGATGTAAGTGGTATAGAATAAAGGATTCTGGCCAGGACAGGGTTAATTTTTGCAGTAGCCAGGAGAGGGCAAGGCTAGGACCTAGAGCTTATTCTATATCACCTCACATCATTTTCCAGGAATGAGGGAAGAGGTCCTTTCTGGTCAAGTGTGTGTGGCAGAGGGAGTGGTCAGGTAGTGCTGGTTATTGATATTGTTGCTGTTACTCTTTGTTTTCTTATTCCATGGCTGTTTCCAGTAAACTCATATCTTAATAGGTGATTTTTACCCTCTGTGCCTCCAAGCCTCCTCTCCAACCCACAGCAAGGGGAGGGAGAGGGGGAAGGACAAGTGAATGAGCAGTGCATGGTTTGCAATGCTTCAGTG
Organism: Euphonia xanthogaster; assembly: GCA_034509185.1. Classification (NCBI taxonomy): domain Eukaryota; kingdom Metazoa; phylum Chordata; class Aves; order Passeriformes; family Fringillidae; genus Euphonia; species Euphonia xanthogaster. Next base: position 8,009,135 of record JAYDZK010000066.1, on the reverse strand, counting down.
GGAACACTAAGCTGGGGTATAGCATTCCTAAACCTCAGCACGGGGATAATAGCATTTCCCTGCTCTAGCAACAGGAGGATCAGCACTTTCCTGTCCCCCAGTGGTCACTATGGCCTGCTCCTATTCCCTTCCCAACCTCCCACAGCTCCTGCAGCAAACAGCCAAATCCCAGACCTGCCATTCCCTCCTGGTCCTCCTAAGCACTAGCAGCTCAAGGGGGAGATGAGAGAAAGTACCTGGCAAGAAAGAATCAGGATCACAGGAGAGAGATAAAGAGCAAAAAATTAGGAGGGGGTAAGGGGGGGAATAAAACAAGGCTGGTTTCTCACCATATTTCTTATTGAACAGGTCCTGGACTTGTTCCCGCAGCGTATTAGCAATGTCTATTCTGGAAAGCCTGGCATCATAATTTTCTGTAAAATAAAGAAACAATTATAGATTTCTGCTGGTATATTAAAAGGCACTCTATGACTTTTAAGTAATGCCATTTTCTAATTATAGGAAAGCCCTTATCTTGCAATTAGCTAATCTGTGGAGTGGGTCATTCAAAGTCCTTAAAAATAATCTAAACAGAAATATGTTGGGTTATTTTTCCCTCGCCTGTTTGCTAAGAATAAAAGCCACGTGAACTCGAAGATTCAGTTGTGATAATTACTGACATTAAAATATAACACACTCCAAAGCCTCTCAGAGAATCCAAAGGCTTTGAAAAAGCTCTCCATCCTTGTGCAAAGCCTCACAGGCCCCCAGGGCCCAAGAAGAGACACCTGTGCAGGGCAGCACTTGCCTGTCCAGCCCACAGGCGTCTCCCCACCACTCTGTCCCCCAAGGGAGCCACCATGCTGCTGCCAGCTAAACTCGAGTGGCATTTATACAAACATCACACAGGTGGGAAAAGCCCCAGAAAAGGCAAACCCCTAGGCTTGGAAACTTAATTATGCATCTCACAAGGTCAGATAGGGAGATAAGCCAAGCTGGTTAATTAGGGCACCATGCAGAGCACTTCAAACCTCTCCTTAGACCTGTGGGACTGCCTGTCCTGGCTGTTCATCTTGTCTTCTAGCTGCCTGTGCTTTCCATCCTCTCATCCCACCTCCTTCTCTCCTCCTTCCCAGCCTCATCTTGCTCCTCTGCCAACCTCCCAAGCCCCAACACCTGCAGCACTCCCTCCCCACGTCTGTCCCGTGCAGCCCCCAGAGCAGGCCAGGGGCTGTGCCTCAGCCCCCACGTGTCTGCAGCCCCACACCTTGAAAGCCCTGTCTCTTCACAGCGTCCTCCAGCAGCGCCTCGCTCGAGTCCCTCTCGTCGGCGGCTGAGACAGGGGACACAAGAGGAATTAGGAATCACAGCGCTGCCAAGGGGGATGCATGGGAGGGGGTTTCCAGCCAAAAAACAAGCTGGGGAGGGAAGGCTGTAGGAAACCACTCTCACTCCTCTCCTACCTAGACCTTAAGAGCCCAGCTGCTGGGTGTCTTTCAGCCTACCTTTGGCTGCTGGGCTGTCTGACACCGACTCCTTCACGCCCTCCGCCAGCAGCTCCGGTCTGGAAAACAGGGAGAAGCAGAGGGCATGTGAGTGACCTCCCTGCCAGGGACAAACTGCTGCTCCAGCATCATCAGGACACCACTCCTACAGCACAAACCATTCACTCTGTCTGGCTAATGCTATTTAGAAGCTCCTGCAACACAGCAGGAGAACTCTGGACATAGTTTTCATGCTGACAGGCTCTTTAATGAGCTGATGTGTCACTCCTTGGGATGAGATTAAGTAGGTGATGACTGACCAGCTTAAGTCAGCAGCTAGACTTCTAGTGGATATGGTCCTGAACATTTATTAGGGATGGGAGAAGCTGTGCTTCTTTCAACACAAAATTGACCCCAAAAATTGCCATTTGGGTACCTAATCCTAAAGCTGCATAGTGAGGTGATAGCAGGCCTTGTTAACAAGGGGCACTGCAGCTGTGTCACAAAGGAATGGATCTGAGATCATGACAGGAGAAAACCCCAAAATGTGATTGGGCTGACCTGAGAGCTGCTGTTCTGACACCACAAAATCTCCATGCTCCAATATTTATCTTCTGTTTCAGTCACCTGCAGTATTGGTTGTGCCAGTATTTGGGTGAGAAACTGCCCCCAAAATACCCAAGACATCTTAAAATCTGTCTCTGCTGGATCTGTTCCGTCTATCAGGGCAATGCTCTTGCATTACATTGCTTGTGGCTTTTCACAGCCTTCCCACAGTTCTTATGGCTCCCCAGCATAGGGTTGGAATCTTTCCTCATGTCTGCAGCATCCCATGTGCACATATACACATCTGGACCTCAGCTGGAACCACTTCCTGTAGGAAAACCTTCCAGGGCTCCCAGCACCTGTCCTTGCTCCACCCACATCAGGGCACCCTGAAGTTTAAAGGCCTCTTCACCCGTCCTTGCTGAGGTGGCCAAACCTTTGCAAAGGCAGGTTAAAACCCCAAAAGACATGAAGGGACAGATGACAACACCATTGCTGCCTCCCACAGATGGCTCCAACAAGGCAACAACCCTTGTCTGCTTCTAATCAAGCAAATTTATTTAAGATGACCAAGTTGTGGGTGCTCCCCAGGACACTGCAGAGCAGCAGGAGCTCTGAGCACAAACATCCTCCCCAAGGCACAGCCAGCCCACCCTCCTTACCTTTTAATGACAAACTGGATGTTGTTGCTCGCTTGCAGGATCTTCTTCAGCTTTGCAATCCCGAAGCAGTTGGGGCGGCGCAGCAGGATGCCTTCTGGCAAGCCCACAACAAACAGGTCCTCAGGGTACATCAGGAACTTGGAGTAGGGGACTTTGACTGGCTCTGATATTCCTATGGCTTTCGCTGCATGGGGACCCAATCTCATTAGTTTGCTGGACCTCCATGTCAGGGCTAAGTAACAGCAGCATGGTATGTTGCCCGAGGGATTCAAGAGGTTTTTGGGGAGTTTGTGGTCACTGTGCCTCGTGGGGATGTCCCTGACACTGGCAGACATGAGATGAGGGACAGAGCCATGCAGCCATCTGGAGTGGCTTTTGCATCTGCTTCATTATCACAGCCTGCCTTCCTAGAAAGGCTGCAAGCATCTCTCCACAACGCAATGGAACCCCACATCCAGACTCCCATGGAAAACTCTCTGCTAAGGGAGGAGACAGGGAATGTGCCTGGGGGTGCCCCATCAGCCTGTGCAGCCCAGCATGCTGAGGAGTCCCCTTGCTCTGCTAAAAACTGCCAAAAGCAACCAAACAGCCAATGCCAAGCAGTGCTATTTGAAATGTGGACAGATGAAAAAACAGGTTTGTGTTGACTTGGCACAGCCTGGTTTTTGATAGCAGGGGAAGGCCACAGAAGTGGCTTCTTTGAGAAGCTGCTAGAAGCTTCCAACAGATCTGACAGAGCCAACCTCAGAGGGCTCTGAAGGTGGACGTGCTGTGGGGTCAATCAGAGAGGCTGGTAATGCCTCTGTGATGACACATTTAAGAAGAAAATCAAAGCAGTGCACGTGCAGGTTTTCCCCAGGGGAGGGGAGGCACCGTGGCCGCTGTGGCTGCTGCCACCTTGGAGAGGCCTGTGGTGAGCCATGCCTGCCTGGCAGCCACGCCACAGGTGAGAAGGGCAGGGGCAGCAGTGGCAGCTTTGCCTCCCCAGTGCCCTGCATGAAGAGAGGCGTTAGCGCCAGCGCCGTGGCAGTGAAAACGTGATGGGCCACTCCCCATTGTGGGACTGGGACAAAATCAAGTTCTTGGCACTGTGGGATCTTGCAGCAATCTTTGAAATTAGTGGAACTTGTAGGTAATAGTACCTACAAGCAGCAGTTTTTCTTCTTGTCAGAGAAAAGAAGGACGTGAGGACATGTGAGGGAAAACAACATGGCAGCAGCAAGGGCAGTGGAAAAGAAAGAGGGGAAGGAGGTGCTCCAAGCATCAGAGCTGAGGCTCCCCTGCAAGCTGTGGTGAGTGAGGACTGTGGTAAAACAAACTGAACCCCTGTAAGACATGAAGTCTGTGGGGGATGCAGAGATCCACTCTCAGCCCATGAGAAAAGTGCTCACGCTGGAATGGGTGAATGCCAAGAAAGCTGTGATCCAGTGGGAAACCCAAATAGAGAGAGAGGGCCCTTGCTTCCCAGCTAGAGCAGCCTAGCCTTAAAAGACTGCACCTTGTGCATGAGTGACCCACACCACAGCAGCTTTGGGAAGATGGTTTGCCCGTGGGAGGGACCCCACAGCACAGCAGATAAAAGACTCCTCTCCCTGAGCAAACAGAAAAAGATCTCGAATGACAAACTGACCAAGACCCCCATGCCCTGCCTCCCTGCACTGTTGGTGGGAAAGAGGGAGGGGCTGGGGGGCAAAAAAGATGTTTTAAAGGCTTGTGTTACTTCTCATTATCCTCCTCTGACTCTGTTAATAATAAATTTACTTTATACTTTTAAATTTGAACCTGTTTTGCCCTTAGAGTGTTTTCTCCCAGTCCTTATCTCAATTCATGACCCCTTCATTATTTTTTTTCCCCTTTCCTCTGCCCAACTGTAACAGAAAAAAGAAGCAACTTTTGTGGGTACCTGGTGTTTGGCCAGTGTCAAACCACACCAAGGTTAAAACCCCACCTCATCAGTGTGGACTCCCAGCCTGTTACTGTAGTAACACAGGGAGCACTGGGAGCCAAGGCTCCAATGGCTGTTCCAGCTGCATCCCCAGGGCCCAGCCCTGCCTGAGAGCATCCTGGCTCATCTCCTTTCCCTGCTCACAATGAGCTCTACCAGCTCAGCTGTGCCCTGGCTTTTGAGGATTGTCAGGCAGAGCCACATCTCCTGGTCCTAAAAGTGGGCAAAAACTGTGTGCCAGCTCTCAAAAATGCATGTGTGACTTCGCTTGTATTTCTTCTCAAATAACCTCTCTAAGCAGAGGTGAGCAGAGCATGCTGAGTGCCAGCTCCCACCAGCAAGGTGCCACCAGCTTTCCTGAGCCATGCAATGATCACTGTGGGTGGAAAACACTCTCTGAGACTTCAAACAAGTGATGGGGGAAGCACTTTGGACCTTCCCTCTGCAGCATGAAGGCAGCAATTCCTGGGCTGCAGCCAGTGAAACAGCTTTAAGGAAATCAAGGGGAAGAGCTGCAATAACAAGGCTGAAGGAGGTTTCACATGCATTTGTGAGCCCTGCAGACAGCAGATGAACAAATCAGATTGCACCTTCACTCAGCTGCTGGTTTGGAAATGGCTGGTGACAAAGCCAGCAGCTGGCATGATGAACATGTGTCAATGACCATCTTACCGTATCGTGAGTTGAACAAAATTTCAACTTGTTTCCTCAAATGACTTAAAATGTCCCCTATACCATCTGCAAAAAAACCAAAAAACAAACAACAATACAGAGAAATGCTCTGAGCAACCAGCTGCTTCCAGGGCAAGCACTGTGCAGGTGAGCAGCCCCTGCCTGACCTCTGCCAGAGACAGCCATTCACTCTCCATGGCCTCAAATCAGTGCTGGTCCTCTGATAGCAGCCTCCAAACTGATCTCCTAACAAGGATGCACCTGCTACAGAGCCATGCTAGCAGTCAGGAGCAAAAAAATAAAAAAGAAAAGAAAAGAAGAAAAAGTAAATTCAAGCACAAGAGGAGAGGACAGAGAGCCAGGAACACAATGGTGCCCTTTTGTGGCAGAGGTTTTGGAGGCTAAAGGCTAAAAGCTAAACTAAAGAGCTAAAGGCTTTGCTGATAACATAGGAAGCTCACAAAACCCAACCTAAAATATATCTGTGTGCATCCATCCTTCCAGAAACCTGCAATGATGCTCAGAGTTCACCAAACACTCACCTGATGCCTCCATCTGCTTTTCTTCGTGCCGAGTCTCCTCACTGGACCCCTTCTCTGTCTCTGCCAAGGAAGAAGAGGGTTAGCAGCAGCAAAACCAGACAAGACATGAGCAGGAGTTCTCCAGGTGCCCTGCAGCCACTCAACTGCTCCCTCACTAAGCCCTGAGCAAGTGTCCCAGCAGAGGCTGGGCTGGTACCAGAGTGCCAAGAGCTGCATTGGCAGGATAAACCCAGTGCTCCCATACAAGAGGGCTGCCCACCCTTTGGCATGAACTCCCTGGGAGAGGAGAGACCCAGCAGGAGCAAGGACAGCCCCAGGGCCAGCACACATCCCCCAGGTAAATTCCAGGGGTGCACTGGGCAAAGGGGCTTGGGTTTGCAGCATGCTGGAGCTGAAGAGAGGCTGGGAAGGAGCAACAGTGCCAGGAAACCCACCAGTTTATGCAGAAAACCCACCAGTTAGTCTGTCAGAGCTCCCAGCTGGCCTGACCGAGGCCAAGACTCTGGAACTGGGTCTTGAACTCCACCCCTTTGGATCATGAATGGTGTTTACTCATTTCTGACACTTGCATGAACACCCCTCCTACCCTGCAGCCTCCCAGATGCTCCACTTTGGTACCTGCTCCTGTTTCCAGGATGTATCTTGATTCCTCAGAGGCCACGTGCGTGGGCACCGGGTCATGCATTTCCACTGAGGCAGGGGATCGGTCTGCAGACAAAAACCCAGGGCACCTTTTGTTCTGACACCAGCCAGACCCTGTCCCCAAAAGAGCCTTCAGAGGGTCCCAGCCATCAGCAAGGACTGAGCAAAGGGCCCCCCACTCCCAGGAGTCCCACATACTACCAGAAGATGCTCTGGGGATGCATCTGCCTTCTTCCTCCCAGAACCACCCAGAGCTCATCCCTGACACAGACCTGACCTCTTGGTCTGAGGGAAAGAAGCAAAAATCTCTTCCTAACCTCCACAGAAGGTGAAGAGCAAAACTAGTTCAAATTATTTACTTAATAAATGGCTTAATTCCATCTAGACACTCAATTTTGACTTAAAAAGCTGATGCTGCTTGATTTAGCTACTACATGGGGTAGGAAAGGGTTCCACTAATGCTGTCTTTCTCAACAAAATCAACCCTCTTTTTGCTTCCCTTACATTAAACTTGTCTCCCCAAGTGCTAGGCTGTCCAATATCCTCAAAGACCCACCCAAATTCAGCTTCAAATGAAGTTTCAACTAGCTTATATACTTCAGTCAGGTTGCTTCTGACCTCACAGAATAAATAATCCCAATTTCACCAATTTCTCCCTGTAGGTGAGCACCTCTTTTCTATTACTCCTCCTCCTTGCCTTCAGCTGTGTTCCCTCTGATTCAACTCGATCTTCAAATAAGGCAAGAAAAGGTGGACTCTGGACTTGAGGTATGATCTCCCTGGCACTGGACAAGTGGTAATTCTTCCCACTCCTCCCATGGACCTCCAGCTTACCACGTATCAACTTCCTTCTCTTCCATTAGCTGCCAAGTTGAAAAAGAAAATGTTTGATCTACCACTATACCTTGCTCCTTCTCCTTTCCCTCTAGTAAGCATAGGTAAGTCTATTCTACACCAATCCTGGAGTGACTCCTCAACTATCACCTTACTAAGGGGACTCCTGCAATTTGGGTGCAACAGAGATTGCACTGGTGTGGTGGGGCCTGGTGTCACTGCTGTCCCCAGAATCACTCACCCTCAGGCGTGTTAGAGTTCTGTTGCTGCCCTCATTCTGTGGAGCTTATTAATTAATGGTTGTAAAGCACACTGAAAATGCAAACTGCTAACAATCCATTCATTAAACCCTGAGGATCATCCTACCACTGTCCAGGACAGGTAAGTGGAAAACTGACTCTCCCAGCTGCCCCTTAAGCATGTCATCTCCATCACAACCCATTGCCACTGACCTCTCTGGGCAGAAATGTGGGGAATTTCCCCCATCAGTGTCAACAATTCCAACACATTTTTAGCATGTGCTGAATATTAAACCTGCCTACTATTAGACCTATTAGACCTGCCTACTATCAGTTTTTATGAACTCTTCAAAACCAGGCTGGTTTTCTAATGAAGGACTTCTTCAAAAGCATCCTGTACTCAATACCTGGGATCCTCCACATGAAGCAAAGCAGCAAACCAGGCTCGCTTTCTCCAGGAGAAAGGCAAGATAGGAAAGCAATGGAGAGAGAAAAACAACAAAGAGCCCTAAAACACCTTCCAATGCTCCCAGGAAACCTCAATATGTTCCTATGTCAGCTAAGGAAGACCATTGCAGGTATGTGAGGGAACCTTACATGCTGGGAAACACCCTGCAAATGCCTCTTCTTGAAGCAAAATGCTCAAACATGATGCTCAAACATGAAGCCTGCCTGGGCAGCAGCACTGCACACAGAGGTACCCCAGCAGCTACCTGGTACGGTGATCTGGATGATGTTCAGCTCGTCTGGTTCGATTTTGATCTGCCTGATCCCACCTAGCTCTCCTGAGGTACCTATGGGGAAAGGCAAGGGAAGGTGACGAGGTCTCTGGTGTCGAGATGACCCCAAGGTGTTAGAAAATCTCTTTCCCAGCCCCGAGACCAAAGAAGAAGACAGGGTTCCTCAGCTCTGGTTCTCAAGGTTGTTTATTTTCTCTTTTCTATTCCATTCTTTCTCTGACCCGCTGAGGTCTGTCTGGCAGGTCGGGTGAGGCACACTGACACCCTCAGGGCAGTGTTGTCTTTTTATGCTAAAAACTACATGTACTTTATTTACAATAATTCCCCAATACCTATCACCTGTGTTAGACAGTCTGTCTCTACTCTAAACCAATCCAAAAGTGCCACCATCCCAGCAGAAGATGGAGGAAAGAAGGAAAAGGAGAAAGAGAGAACATGCCCAGATCCCTCCATCTTGCCTCCTGAACCCCCATTCTAAAAACGCCAAAATTCTATATTTTCACCCGGTGATAAATTCACTAACATTCTACTCAAACTCTTGTGGCTTGTCAATCCTCACACAAAGTTGGGAATTGTTTCCATGGGCTAAAATCAAAGGCACAGGTGTTTGTGACTCCGTGCCAAGGTCTCTGAGCCCCCTGCCAGGGTCTGGAGTCCTCCTGGGTCCCGACACAGCAGAGCCCTCTGGGAGGTGTGGGGACCCTGCAGCTGCTGGGGATGGATGCTGAGCAGCAGGAGGGATGTGTGTGGCACCTTCTGGATGTCACTGCATGGATTTCCTTTGGATGAGCCTCTGCAAGGTGCCAAGTGCCCCTGTTCAGAGCAGATTTTATAATGATTGGGTTTAAATGTTGGTGCAGAGCTGGGGAGGATCAGGGTCAGGTGGGGACGTGTTTCCTTCACACTCCCCACCAGGACAGTCGTGGTGCTCTGCCAGGAGCTTTGCAGGAGGCTTGAAATGTGAGCTGGCCAAAAATTTCATGGATAAAGTGTCCAAGGAAGAGCCAGGCCCCAGGGATGTGATGTGTGGGTTTGCCTTGTGACATAGAGGGCATGGAAAAAGGGATTATTTAGGGTGGCTGCATCTTCAAACTGATGATTTTGTCAGCAATTTTCCCTCCTCAATCTCCTGCTTTGGTTTAAACTAAAAAGGGAGTTGGGATATTCCTCCCTGCACTTCCCAGCCCTATAAGGAGCTGAAATACTTTCCTGGAGGGACCCAGGTGTGACAGGGTCTGACACAGCCCCCAGACATCCACGTGCCACTGCAGCAAAGCCGGGCAGAAGGAGCCACTTATTCCCTGTGCCCTGAAATTTTGGGGGGATGCAGAACCCAGAGATGGACCAGAAGAGAAAGCAGCAGAAACGCTGCAGCCAGCCAAGGGGCAGAAATCTGAATTTTTCAGTGTGTGAGCCAAAACAACAATTAATTGTAGGTTTTTTGGGGTTTTTTTTCTTCCTTTGAAATGTTCGGGGTGGATTTTGTGTTGGTTTCTGGCACCAAAACCTGCTGGTTTTCATGGGGAGTTTGATGTGCTGAGAGCCGGTGCCATCTAGGGGACAGAGAGGAGAACACCGGGACAGGTCCCACTCCCAAAACTCCAAAATCTGCTCCAACCTCCGGAGAGCCTCAGCCCAACCCCCTCCATCCCCCGGGCACCCAGCCCGGAGAACCCCGGGCTCAGAATGGGGAGCTGGTGGGTGCAGGGCTTGACTCCAGCTCAACCAGCCCCAAATCCTGGGTGAAAAGCAAAAATCACAGAATGGTTTTGGTTGGAAGGACCTTAAATCCCCTCTCACCCCATGAGCAGGGACACCTTCCCCTACCCCAGGTTGCTCCAAGCCCTGTCCAACCTGGAGGCATTTTTAAAGTTCCTTTTTCATTTTATTTAATGCTTTATTTTTGTCCAACCTGGTCTTGGACACTGCCAGGCTGTTGCCTTCAAGCAAAAACTTCTGCCCAAAGCCAGGCCCCAAAAACAATTTTGGCAGCAAAGGTTTTCATGGGGTGGTTTGCTCCAAGGGGAACAGGAGCCCTGGCAGCTCCATGTCCCAGCTCCAGGCTGGCCTTGGTGTCCTGCAGCAATGTCCCCTCCTCCTGCTGCCCCACAGGGACCTGCCCTGCTGTGCTTTAGGAAGGGTTTGGCCAGGAAAGGTTTGCTCTGCATCCCTGCTGGGAGGGTCCAGAGGTGTTACAGGATCACAGAATTATTTAGGGTGGAAAAGCCCTCTGAGATCTCCCAGTTCCCCCAGCACTGCCAAGGCCAGCACTGACCATGTCCCCAAGTGCCACATCCACGTGGCTTCTAAAGCCCTCCAGGGATGGGGACTCCAAACTGCCCTGGGAAGCTGTGCCAGCCCTTTCCATGAAGAAATGTTCCCAGATATCCAATCTAGACCTCCCCTGGCCCAGCCTGGGGCTGTTCCCTCTCCTCCTGTCCCTGTTCCCTGGGAGCAGAGCCCGACCCCCCCCGGCTGTCCCCTCCTGGCAGGAGCTGTGCAGAGCCACAAGGGCCCCCCTGAGCCTCCTTTGCT
>JAYDZK010000066.1:7958997-7998215 GCA_034509185.1 Euphonia xanthogaster | reverse complement strand
CTTGTGGCTTGTAAATCTTCACACAAAGTTGGTAATTGTTTCCATGGGTTAAAATCAAAGGCACAGGTGTTTTTGACTCCATGGCAAGGTCTCTGAGCCCCCTGCCAGGGTCTTGAGTCACCCAGGGCAGCCACAGGAATGTCCTGGGTTCTGACACTTTTGGTTTTGCTTGCACGAGGGATAACGGGAACACGAAAGAAAGGGTGAGCCATCCTCACAAAATGTACTCCCAGCAGTGGAAAGCACATCCTCCAGATGGTGCTGGGCACCACAGTGAGCTTCAAGAGCCTTCCAAAGGAACAAATGAAACCCCCAACACCGGTTGCATGTTTCCTATATCACTTTATTGACTGCCACTGACCACGTTCTCAGGTTGAGCGCCAGATACCAGCGGGAGAGGTGGAGCTACCCTAGAGTTACAGGAGAGCAAGGGAGACAGTGTGTCACACACGGGCTGGGGAGAGCTGGCTGGGAATGGGAAGCCTCTGCACGGTGGTGAGCCCCCCTCTCTCCCCCCTGAGGGCCTACAAAGACAGTGGAGAGACGTGCTTGTCCTCCTGTCAGTTGTCCCAGAGGGAAATGACAGGGCAGAGGTGTGAACAGAGACACTTAAACACTTTGCTGAAAGAAAAAAATACACGTTGCAACCCCCCGAAGGTGAGATGTTATTGCTAATCATTATTATTGTTGTTATTATTTCTCCTGCGGTTGCAAGGAACTCATGGCAGGTTCGTCACACGGACGCGGGGTCTTGAGTGTGGGGCTTGGCTCTGTTGCTGTTTGAGAGTAACCAGTTTAACTCTGAGTGGGGTACAGCAATTCTGCAGGGCTTTTCCCCTGCCCCGAGCCTTGCCTCGAGGCTTGGTGCACCAGCAGCCAGCGTTACTCGTGCATTCCTTCCTACCTGATGGTGGATATGGACTACAGCACCAGACAAAGACCCTTTCAGCAAGTACAGCAGCATGGCAGCACTGCCATCCGTGCCATCCCCACCAGGTTTTAAACTTCCAAGTCCACCAGCCGCTCACCTAGCCCCTCATTCCATCCAAGGGAAGAGGGGGAAAACAAAAAAAAAAAAAAAAGAAAACAAAAAAAAAGAGGAAACAAAGTGGGGGAGGAACCAAGAGAAGAAACCCCTCTAGACATTGACTGATATCTACGCAAAGGCTCTGGGAGCGCGACCTGCAGGTGGTGGCAGCCTGCCCAGCCTGGTGGCGGGCGGGCTCAGGAGGAGGGCGCGGAGCTGGGCTTCTCCTCCCGGGACACGGGGATGGGCCTCTCGCTGTGGCTGGCGTCCATGTTGGAGGGGACCTTGGGGCCCGAGAAGGTCAGCATGCCATCGTTGGACAGCGAGCAGGTGATGGCAGCCTGGTCCACGTTGGCGGGCAGGCGGTACCGGCGGTGGAATTCCCGGGAGATGTAGCCATGGTCGTCCTGAGAGGCAGTGGGGAAAGGGGGGGAAGGCGTGTCAGAGACTCCCCGTGCCTCCCTGTGTCCAGCCCCCTCGGGGCAGGAGATCCACAATCACCCTGGCTTATCATGACACTGCACTGCCAGGACTGCTGGGCACATCTCTGCTGGGGTTAATTTTCCAGGTTTGTCCCCCCCTGACACCTGTGAAGCTGCAAGAGCTGAGCACAGCAGCAGGGAGTGATTTTGGCCATAGGTTTGATCCCAGGCTGGGATCTGATTTGGGCTTCTGATTTCAAAGGATGCTTGGAGACACAGTCTGGAGGCCTGGGAAGGTAAAGGCAAGGCAGACGTGTGCACCCATGTATTTATTTACTAGGCTGCAATGCAGTGTCAGCCAAAGTACACAATCCTGGCCCCCTTCTTTTTTTGGCCAAAAGAATGAGAAGTGCAATTATTTTTTTAAAGTTGGCCATGAGAATAATAACTATATTTAAAAATACATACTCTTCCCAGGCTAGAGCCTTGTCTGGCCAAAAATGTGTCTGAGAAGAATTAAACCCCTGCTGGTATAATTCACTTTTTGACCCCCACAGATATTTCCATGACATCCGTGTTAAAAGTTTCCAAGCCTGAGGCACTTGGTTTGTTTTCTTTTGTTTTGTTTGCTCTTGCTTTTCTCTCCCAGACTGGCATATAAAAACTCTGTTTTCACTAAGGATTCTGGCTTATGAAAACTCAGCCCTGCTTCAGCAGTGCCAGATGATGTTCTGTGTCTGGCCCAGTGTTATTAGTGAACAATGGACATGGTCATCTGATGGTTATGGAAGATGAGGATTGAAAATAAACAAAAGAGGGGTGGATTAGCTTGTTATTTTCAGATACCAGGTGGGGGCTCTATGGAAAGAGCCCATGCCAATAATGACAATTCATAATTAACTCTTTCTTCTGATACATTCTTTTTTTTTTTCCTTCACCTGAGAACTGTTGGAAAGAAGGAAAACAGAGCTGGACTCCCCAGCTGCTAGACCATCACCATCACTTCCACTTACCTGCCTTTCACTGTGCTTGCCATGGATTTCCACAAAGTCATCAATGATCTTCACACTCAAGTCCTCAGGAGCGAAGTGTTTTACATCCAGCATGATTGTGAACTTGTCCCGATCAGACCTCACCTGAAACGAGCATTGTCACACAGTGAGGCCCCAGCTCTGGCTGGGGGGCACTGCCAACATCACCACAGCTCAAAGGCCAAAAAAGGGGTGGCCTGGCACTTTGTCCTTCTGTGACTATGAAACTCAGTGAGGGTCTTCTTTCCATCGTGGGGACCCAGGGACAGTGAGAGGCCATGGGAGGTGTCAGGGTCACTGGGAGGCTGTGGGAGGTGTCAGGGTCACCAGGAGGCCATGGTTGGTGTCTGAGCCTTGGCTGCTGCTCTGGGGAGGGGTGTCATTATCCTTGCTGCTACTCTTGTGCCAGGGACCCTTTAGCACTCAGTGACCTGCCAGATGGACCAGGCACAGAGAGGGGATGGAAACCAGTGTAAGACTTTCTGGTAGCACGTGTTTTGTCCTTTCAGTGATTTATGGTATCGTTGTGGTTGTAGCTCTGGGAGGAAAGCAGTAAGAGAGGGCTACAGAAAGCACCTGTACCTGAATTTCAGATCATGGCCCCCATAGCTACACATTCCCCTAGAAATTCAGAAAATTGCTCTGGGGTCCTTCAGTGAGGGATTGCCTAAACCACCAAGCTCCCAAGGTGGAGGAGAAGGTGGAGAAAGCTCCCACTTGCACTCCCATGGCGAGCTGCCCTCACAGGCACTTACTCTGGGAGCAGCCTTGCTCTTCTTCACTACACAGGTGGTGGGCACAGAGCAACAAAACCAGCCTTCTTGTGTTGGAAACAACCCTCAAAAGGAGCTAAAACGGTTCCTGTTCCTCAAAGGGAAGCTTTGTCCCCAGTGAGGGCTTCCCTTTGGGCCCAAGAAGGGGTGGGTGGGCTGTGCCTGGCAGTGGGTTCGGGGTCTTCCTCATCCCCTCGCATGGGGCTACAGCAGTGTGAGATGTGGGTGGAGAGGAGCAGCTGGAGGCATAAGGAGGGAGAGGTAGGAAAGGAGAGGAAATCAAAGGGCCCTTACCTCTGAAATGCCCGACTCCAGCACGCTGCGGAAGAGGGACTGCCTGTAGTAGGGGCTGATAGTGGACGAGAACAAAGGCAGGAGGTCATACTCAAGGAGACCCTCTCCAAAAAACTGGTCAAACAAACGGCTTGGAATGAGGGGTCCCAGAGCACGCTTGAACCAGGGGTGCTGGATGGTAATGTCCATGCTGCTGCTGCTGCTGCTGCTGCTGCTGCTGCTGAGACCTGTGGCTGCAAGGGGAGAGCGGAAGGGGCAGCGCCGCTGCTGGGGAGACGGCGATGCCTTGGCTGGAGTGCAGCCCCAGGGAAGCTCCCCCTATATATACCAGCCTGGCAGAATGAAGGCATTAGCAGGATTCCTCTGGAAAGACATGATCTCATGATGGAGGCAACGTGGTCAGCAGAAATGCGGAGACTGACCTGGAAATGACAGTCTGGTTGGAATCGGTGCCAGATGTCCTGGAGGGATGATGCCAGGCAGCAGGCTGTGAGGCACGGGGTGCCCAGAGGTGCTGGCATGTCCCCTGTGGAATCAAGCAGGCGAAGCAGGACACCCTGGTGGGCAACTCAAAGATGGTTCTGAAAGAGATCTGCTCCATGGGTCTTTGTAGCCTGATCCTGGGTTTCATTAATTTGTTTCTTTTCTGCCGCTCCTTGAAGCAGTAACTCAATATTTCTTCCAAATAAATGAAACAGTTTTCCTCCAAGCAAGGAAAAAGGGTCGGATTCAGGTTGAAGAAGGGGAAACTTTTTTGTGACACGCTACAAAGTGCCTCTGCCAGTCGAGAGGGGCCTGATGCCCCTGGCACAGGGATCATGGCAGGACTGGCAGGGAAGCAGGACTAACAAATGGTGCAGAGCATCATTTTTTGTCTGAAAAAACAAAACCTTTCAACAAAAAATACTTTTGCAAAAGAAAGAAAGAAAAATAAGCTTGGTCTCCGACCGTAACATCAGTCCCAAAGCTGCTCTTGAGAGTGTCCTTGTTTTGATTTAGGAGTGATGTGGGAGATCCATTTATCTCATGGTGTCACAGCACAGATCCTGCTTAACATGCATTTCTGGTTACAGCTGTTTTTCATTTCTGCTTCCCTTAAAGCCTCCTTTAAGGGGTCAGCTGGCACCCCGGGCTGCCGGGCAATGGGCACCGTGCCCGCCGCCGGAGCCGCAGGCTCTGCCAGAGAGCTGAGGTGGCTGGGCTCTGAAAGGGCAGCCAGGCTGCCCAGCTCCACAGCAAGGCTCACAGGCTGTGGCCACAGCTGAAACCCCATTTCCATCCCATCCAGAGATGCAGGGACTGCGTTCCAGGAGCCTCTGAGCAGTAGAAGCACCAGTGCAGGGGGTCTTGTGCATCTCAGCACCTTTTGCAGTCAGCAGAGAACAAAAAAAAAAAACCAAAGAGGAGAGGGCACTTCCAAAAGGCATTCAGATATGAGGGGCTGAAGCATCCTCTCATATTGTCAGGGAATAAGGAAACCAAGGGTGGCTGAGATCCTGCCCTCTTCTCTGGGAGAAACCAGATCATTCCAGGCCAGAGAGGCTGAACTGAGAAAAGCACTGAGGCTTTTCTGTCTCTGAGTGATATTCAGCTGAGAATCACCCAGCATCCAGGCACCGTATGGTCTTGGAAAATCCTTGGCCTTGGAGGAATTGTAGGAACCAGAAGATTCTGTTACAGAGGCTTTCCTTCATGAAAAGCAAAAACTTGAGCAGAAAAACACCCAAAACCACAGTAAAGACTGCTAAGAAGAGAGGCAAGAGCTTAGGTTCCACCTTACGTAGCTCCAGCAAGAAAAGGCCCCATGGTCCAGCCTTGGCTCTCAGGCATGAAGGATTTTCTAACATCAGGTGTCAAAAAGAGATCAATCCCTCCTCAAGCCATGAAGGGAAAAACCACAAGAGAGACCTAGCCCCTCATTTATTCTCATTGTACCAAATCTGTCATTTTGTTTGAGGAATTAAGGGGAGGCAAACGAGTCATAAAGCACTACCAAGATGCTTTTTCTTCAAGAACTCTGTGAGATTTGTCCTGGCAGTGAAAAAAAAAATCTCTCCTCAGCCAGCCAGTTCCAGAGACCTGCTAACCTGTATTTATCCAGCTGGCAGCAGTGACCTGGTGCAGAATGCATCACCTGATGTGCAGGGTAAGAGGAAAAATGAGAGGAGAGACAGAACAAGTTCAAATCCCAAAAGCACTCACTGGAACACACAAAGCAAGTTCTTTATTTGGCTGGTAGAGGAACTCTGGGAGCTGTGCTTACTCAGAAAATGAGAGAGATTTGGGCGTCTGACAGACCATTTGGGCTCCAGGTGAATGGCATCCCTAAAGTGTGTTGGGAACATCCTCTCTGTGTTTCCCAAATCAGGGGTTATGGTGGGAGCACAGGGAGCAATGCACACAATGGCAGGGTCTCCTCTGGGCATCCTTCAGTCCTCACAAAACTGCCAAACCCTTGAGCTCTGACCTCCAGAGTGTTTCCCAGTTATTCTCTGGATTATTGAGGCC
This sequence comes from Euphonia xanthogaster, assembly GCA_034509185.1. Taxonomy (NCBI): domain Eukaryota; kingdom Metazoa; phylum Chordata; class Aves; order Passeriformes; family Fringillidae; genus Euphonia; species Euphonia xanthogaster. The sequence continues at coordinate 7,992,160 of JAYDZK010000066.1, read as the reverse complement.
AGGAGGAAGGAGGGAGCCCAGGTTGCTCTAAACTAAATCCAACCAGGCCTTGAACACTTCCAGGGATGGGGCAGACACAGCTTCTCTGGGCAGCCTGTGCCAGTGGGCAACATACAGGGAACCAGAGCCCTCTGTATGTTCAGAGAGATGAAAAGAATTGGCTCTTTAGAGAAAAATGAGAAACATGTCTTCAAGTGAATTTAATCTGAATTTATGTATATTACCACACACTCAAATAATTGAAAAGCATCAGCCAACTTTGTGGTTTTATGTCTTTACTTTCTTCTGGACCTACATTTTCATGGCTTTCCCTAGAATTAATCATATCCATATGTCTTAGGCAGACATTTTTGTCTTTTGCAGGCAAAAATATTTCACTGAAATGTAATTTTCATTTACAGGGTTGTTTTTTTTTTTTCTGATGCAGACTTCACACTGCCTGTATGTCTCTGGAGAAAAAAAAAACAATCTCCTGAGATGCATCACATGTGATTTCCAGTGCTTTAAACCTTCTGTGTCCTGCTCAGATGAGTTGTCCATGCTGCCTGTCCAGTCAGTGGAGGGACAGATGCCTCCAGGTCACATCATCATGTGGGTGGGCAGGAAAGGTGCAATGAGACCCCTTTCAGCAGTGTCTGTGTCCCAGGAGGGAGCTGAGGAGGCAATTCTAATTCTAATCTCCTTCTGGACAAGCAAAGCTGCTGAGATGAATCCCATCCAGTGGGAATTTGGTATGAGAAGAGAAAGTGATCACTTTGCATCGGTTCAGCAGACCAGACCTCACAAGACACACAACATTGGAGCATCATTATCACCTGCTGAGCAGCAGCAGTGAGATTTGTTGGCAGAAATTGAATGGAAGAAAATTAATGCATCTGGTCACGAGCACATCCAAGAGCAATGCATCAAAGGCAGTTTTTTCCCAAAGATTCATAGCAAGTTTAGAATATAAGTCAAACTGAGAATTTCCTCCAGAATGTTCTGCTGTCCAGCTTACCTTTGAAATAATCCCTTCCTAAACCATGATGTGTAATTGCCAGCACGTGAGTGAGACATTTAGTAAAGGATAAACTGCAGAAATCCCAGACCATGTTCCTGAGTAAACCTGCCATCAGCAATCCCAGCCCTTGCTTGTGTTCGGCTGCTCTCAGTTTGTCTCCATGACTGACTCCCACCTCCCCATTTCCAGGACAGCCCAGGGCTGTCTCCACCCACCTTGCCAAGCTCTGTGCAAGCCCAGGGTGAAGAAAAAAGCAATTTTTGAAGTGGAGGAGTCAGTGGTCAGGTGCAGTGACTGGTCAGCAGTGACTGGGAAGGGTTTGTAGGAGATTCTGAAGTGCTGACAGAAGAGGGGTTCCTGTCCCAGCTGCTTTGCTGCAGCCCCAGGAGAGCCAAGAAAGGCAGACTCTGCTCTGATCTGCAGTTCTGCTCAAGTCAAGTGTACCCTGTTGTCACTGTCATATTTTCTGAAAAATCCCTTCGCCAGGATTTTTTCTCCTTGGAAGCTGAGAAGCCTCAGAGAATTATCTGATTGCTTCTCCTGTGTTTGGCTGCTTTGGAATGTGGTTTGGAGATTGTTTATCCAACAGGTGGTTGTTTGATTGGTCTCATGTGAATTGTTTTTTACTTAATGACCAATCACCATCAGCTGTGTCAGACTCTGAGGAGTCAGTCACGAGTTTTTAATTAGCATCTTGTTAAGCCTTCTGTCTGTGTCCTTTCTCTATTCTTTAGTATAGTTTTAGTATAGTATTCTTTAATATAAGTACATAAAATAATAAATTAGCCTTCTAAGACCATGGAGTCAGATTCTCAATTCTTCCTCTGTCCTGGGGACCCAGCAAATAGCACACCCTGTCACCCTGCAGAGGATGCAACTCCTCAGATAGTTCTCATGGAAAACAGGAATGCATCCCAGTGCTTTTTCTTTCAAATGCACGTATCTACCCCCAAAATACAACTATACTCATTGAAAAGGTCCTCTGTGTTTAGATGCCAGCTGTTTAGTGATGATATAAAGGATTGAGCAATCTCTGGCAATTTGTAATGATCAAATTGTTGCAGCATGCCAGTAAGACTGTTTCCACTTCATAGAAATCTATGAGTTACAAAAACAAGATCATGAGAGGGACATGAAGCTAGAGTAAATAATAATGTGATTTTTTGCAAGTTTTCTTCCTGCCACTCTTGCTGCAGTGGAAAACACCACTGAACGTGTGTAAGAAAGCTGGTGAGTGGGGAAAAGAAACAAAAGACCATGTTTTTCTTAATCTTGCATAGATCAAGCTTTGGAAAGGATGCAAGGAGTCAGAATGAAGTCATAGCAGTCAGAATGCAAGCAGTCAAGCACAAAGGGCAGGCTCACTCCTGGTTATCAGTTTTGGCTGCTAAGCACTTACTAAAATCTTTTCCTAGAAATGATCACAGAGCATTTGTTTCTTTCTTTTTAAGGGAAGAGCCTTTTTAAAAAAAGACTCATTTCCTGTTCCTCATGGCCAGGAGCTTCAAAACTTTCCACCACCGGGGACCTGGGATGCTGATGGAGGAAGGAGCAGGTGATGATAACAGCAGTGAGACTCCTTTCCCTCCCCACCAGCCACCGTGGAGAGCAGGACAGCAGCGATCCTGATGGCTTCTGGATGCTGGTGACATCTTGCTGAAGTTTATAAGGGATGGGAGGAGGGGAGGCCACGTTATCAGTGCAGTTTGCACGATGCTTATCTGGGGTTGGGGCTGCGGGGCAGTGCAATGGCAGGCCTGGCATGAGAAATGGCAGGTGCTGTTTTTTTTTTTTTTAATTAGATTAATTAGTGATTCTTATTAAAAGCAAAGAGCACTTGAAAACAACTCTTGGGGGATAGTTCACAGCAAAAAAAAAGAAGCCAGTTAGTAGGAAGGTCACTACATGCTGAGCACCTTCAAAAAACAACAACAAAAAATAAACAAAACAAAACAAAAAAAAAACCAAAAACAAAAAAAAAAACACCACCAAACTGGGCTGGCTTTCCGTGTAAAGAGGGGCCAGCATATCCCTGAGAGCCCTGCAAATTCCCATGCCTCTCAAACAGCCCTGAGCTGCCCAGCTGAGAGCAGGTGGGCAGCCCCTGCCCTCCAGACTCTTGGCCAAGCTTGTCCTGGTGCAAACCACCACCACAATTCTCCCTTCCCTCACCTCTGCAGCTCCTGCCTAAGGAGTGGTCAGTCCTGTACCCCAAAGTTTGTCCCAGGTGGTCCCCACTCCTGCTGACATGGCTTTTGTCCCACAGGGACTGTGGCTGCAAAGTTGCTGAACACCAGAGCCAGGGAGGGAGCAATCACAGTGGGGACAAGACGTGGAGGGGACATTTTTGGTTTTCTACTGACAAAGAAATCTTTATGTCACCACTTTTAAGGCATAATCATCTATTTTATTGCTGCCTTTTGTGATTCTTTTTCTACTCCAACATCTCCTTTTTGCCCTTTTTAGAGGGATGGGGCAATTTTCATTTTACACTTTACAGCAATCCACAGTCAGCTTTACAATTCAGCTGTACACTGGAAAAGTTAAACATCCACTCTACTTATCCCAAGACTGATATTTATTTTATCTAAAGAATTTATATAATATCAACAGTCTGCCTTGGTGCAGCCAAAGAGGCTTAAAAAATTACTAGCAATCCCTTTTTTCCACATCAGAGCCCACATCCTAAACACCGAACAAATCCCATCAGTGTTTAGGGCACATAATATCATTGTTGTCAAATCAATGGTGAATTTACGTGCTGCTAATCCCTGGCACTCAGTCAAACAAGCTCAGCAAGTTTTAGCAGCACAATGCATTTTATGTTTTCATCAATGGATTTGCATAGGGAATGAGGGATGCTCTTTGCTTCCCAGCCTGCAGCAGCTCCCAGAGGGTGGGAGATGTGGAGAGAGCATCTCACACACCCCCAGAGAGCAGGAGAACGGGACAGGCGCAGGTCTGGAAGTTTACAGCTGCTTAGCAGTGATGCTTCTCCCCATCTGTAGACCTCAGGTGAGTATCATCCTGTAAAACGACTTGGCAGAGCTACAATTTCAGCCCTTTCCACTCCCCTGGTCCTTTCTTTAAATAAAACTATCTGGCTTGCAACTCCACAGAGCTTGCTGCTGAGTTCCCCTGCCTTGCAACCAGATCTCCCTGAGCCTTCCATGGCCCCTCATTCTGCTGTATAAAATATTCCCTTGGCTCTGAAATTAGACCCATTTTTATTTTAAGGCCAGAGAGTTGGAGGGCATAGGGTTGTTTTGTGACATGATGATTACTTGTCTAAAGCAAATAATTATGGCAAATGAGGCAACACCTTGAGGAATTAAAATCTGGCTATTTTTTTCAGAAGAAAGGAGAAATTACGTCCATTCTTGGTTTGGTGTGAACCTCAAAAAAAAAATCTCTTCAGATAGAGACCCCTCCAAAAATAAATCACAACTTGCCATAACTTTGAATCCACAGAGTAATTTTCTTTTTTCTTCCAGTGTTCTTGACTGTTTACATGTGGGTTATTTCTTCACAGTCCACATGAGCATTCCTGCACTGAGCAGATCATTCTACAGAGCCCACTGCAGGGTGATCATATAGAATTTTCTTCTCCAAAGGTTTGATATTTTCTTCTCCAAAGGATTGATACCCAGCCTTTGCGCTGGGAAGGTGTGGAATACAGGGAGGAGAGGGTAGCCAGGAAGAAGAGTGAGTAGGCAGAAAGAAAAGTGGCTTTATCTGCTGGTGTGGGGAAAGTGGTGGTGAGATAGTGGGGAAGGAGAGGCAGGAAGAGGAGGTCTGGAGGAAAGAAGACTGGAAGAGAAGATACCATGGAAAGAGAGTGCTCTGATCAGGACAAGCAGCTCTGTAAAAGGCATTCTGCAAATCCTGTAGCTACTTGGTGATGGTGCAGTAACAACCCAGTCCTGGTTTGAATCTGCCTCTCTCTGTCTGAGCAGGGCTTGGAGGGGAAGCACTAAACATTGAATGCAGACATCATTGCATGAATCATGAAGCCACCCAGGAAAGCTCCAAAAGCTGCCTGATTGCAGGTGATACTGCAGGAGTTGTTTAGTGCTCAGGTGCAATGGGGGACTGGGAATTGAGCTGTTTGTCAGAACAGATTGCCTTGCAGAGATGGTGGACAGGGCAAGAAGGCAGTATCAGATCTAAGAGGGACACTGATGAAGGGGGTTTGGACAGGCAAGGCTTGTTATTGACTCAGGCTGGAGAGTGGGAGGTATTGAGACACCTGCTGGTACCACAGACTCTGAAACCAACTCGATTCTCCACCAGCTTCTGAGTGCACACAGGCTACCTGTATAACTAGGTTCTTTAAAGTTAAACTAGAAAACCTACAGTGATTGAACAGCACGCATCCAGAGCCTGCTCCAGGGAGCAGGACTCTTCACAGCAGTGAATCTCTCTGAACCTCCACCTGAGCAGCACCACAGGATCTGCAAATCTGCCCGTGCTGAGGAGAAACACAAAATAATCACAGCTTTTATCTGGCTCTCAGGGACCCACTCTGCCCATCCAGCAGCCTGAGAGCAAAAAAAGCCATCTCTTGATGGGATAGTGATCCCTGACCCTCACTCCTGGATGCCAGACAAGTCTGTTAGGGTGGCAGCTGTCTGGTGACTTGGAGAATTTATTTTTACAGTAGCTCGGTGATGGAAACCTCAGGAAAAAAAAAACGTCCCTTGGCAGAGAAAAGACCCTAATGAACCATTTGTCTAAGCTGCTCCCAAATCCTCTTGCTGGATTGGTGTGCACTCATGTGAGGATGAGCATTAGCAGGAGGTGCTGGGGGTTACTGGAGGAAAGATTAGCGCGGCAGAGCGGCGAGCGGAGCGCTGAGCCCGGCTCTGTGCGTCACCGCGCCCAGCCTGGCCCAGCAGGGCTCCTCAGCTGCTGCTCAGCACAGCTCCAGGGCTGCTCTGCATCCCCAGGGCACGGGAAAGAGTCACAACAGAGCCACAAAATCCCCCCTGACATCTCTTTCAGAGCTTGTGAGGCAAACAGAGCACACGGGCTTGTAGCTCTTGGGTTTCTGTGGTTGAGATGACCCCGAGGTATTAAAGAGTCTTTTTTCTTCCAGCTCCACAACCGAAGAAGAAGTCGAGATTTGTCAGTTCTGCTTTTCAAGGTCGTTTATTTTCTCTTATCTATCCCATTCTTTCTCTGACCTGCTGAGGTCTGTCCAGCAGGTCGGGTTGTGGCACAGTGCCCACCCTTGGGGTGGTGTTTGCTTTTTATACTACGAACTACATGTACTTTATTGACAATAATTTTCCAATACCTATCACCTGTGTTAGACAGTCTGTCTCTACTCTAAACCAATCCAGAAGTGTCACCATCCCAGCAGAAGATGGAGGACAAGAAGAAGAAGGAGAAGAGGGACAGGACACACCCAGATTCCTCCATCTTGCCTCTTGAACCCCCATTCTAAAAACTCCAAAATTCTACATTTTCACTCGGTGATAAATTCACTAACATTCTGCTCAAACCCTTGTGGCTTGAGTAAATCTCCACACAAAGTTGGGAATTGTTTCCATGGGCTAAAATGGAAGGCACAGGTGTTTTTGACTCCGTGCCAAGGTCTCTGAGCCCCTGCCAGGGTCTCGAGTCCTCCAGGGCAGCCAGAGCCATGTCCTGGGTTCCGACAGGAAGGCAGTCGCCAACAGGATCCAGCAATCTGCCCAACACAGCACCAGGGCAGTGGCCAGCTGTCACTTCAGTACCAGCTGAGCTTGCCACAACAACAAGGCTTCAGCCAAGTGGCCCAGCAGCATCAAGCCCAAATGGCTTGCAGGTGCCCAAAGGGACACCTGTGGGCATGGCTTCTGCAAACAGCCTGGCTGGAGGAGCTGTTGGTGCCCACAAACTGGCAGCTGGGCCTTGTGAAATGCTCATTTCCTGGCTTTCTCCACTTAAAATGAACTGGGCCACCAATGGGCATTGGTGGAGACACCAGAGGAGCTGTCTCCAGTGGGTGGCTCCTAGCAATTTTCATGCTCCCAGACTCATGCCTGGAACTTGCCCCTATTCTGACTGAAGCTGCATCACACCAAGATGAGATCAGCTGAACCCTGGTGAAATTCAGTGTGGTTTCAACCCCAGCAGATGAAAGCCTGTGCTGACCAGCTGCCCCAGGAGGAGACTGTCCCAGGAAGAGGCTGCCCACAGCCCTCAGTCCAGCTTCCTCTCCCCGCAAGACAAATTTCCTCACTTTGGGTGGGACAGATCGACTCCAAGGCACTGAGTCCCAGCTTGCAGTTTGGAAAGGCAAGACAGCATGGCTTGGTGTGGTGTTTCAATGGGTCCAAGCCCCTCAATCTGTGGAAAAGCACTTCCTTTTCATTCATGGTGCTCAGGATACCAACACTGCTGACTTCTCAGTGGTGGCTTTCAAAGGAACTCAGAGAGTGAAGACTTCCCTTAGCTTTGCATTTAAGCACATGCTTAAGTCTCCTTATTTTAATTTGTGCATTTTTAGACCCTAGCTGGAGGGTCAGAGCCTAAGAGCCTTCCTCTCTGCATCAACCAAATGGGGATAAAGTCCTTAGAGACCTGAACTGTGGTGCAATCAGGCAACTAAACTTTCAAGTTACTCTGCAGGCATCTTTCTCTAGAGTGCCCCCCATAACACTGTCTTGCAAGAGAAAATGAATTATTCCTCACCTGGTTCACAGCCTTCAGAAACATTACATTTCTCAGACCTGAAAGGGAAAGGCAGACAAGAAAGGTGGTCATGGTGTAAGAAAAGAGAGAGCTTAAAACCCAGTGGTGTGTGAACTGACCCTGGCAGGAGGGAGAAATGCTGCCTGGCATCACAGAGGGCTGCAGGAGCTACACAGGGGTCCCCAGGGCCACCACACCCACAGCCCCAGCAGTGGCAGAGCATCCATGGCTGCAAGGTCTGTGAGCTTCTCTGGAAATAAGCCTTGCTCTCAAACCCACCCTGATGCTGCACCCTTCCCCTGCCTCTACACACCCATGGATGGAACTGCAGCAGAGAGCTCCTGAAAACAAGAGAGGTTGTTTTTCAGCCCAAAACTTGGTTGGCTCCATCCCTTTGTGACAGAGAGCAGTGCATAAGTATTACTACAATGTGGTTACTCATGGAGGTAAAAAATGGGGAGAAAGGAAAAATCAATTGATTTGGTAAATATTTATTCTGTTCAAAGCTTTTCTTCACTGAAAACTGGGCACTATCCCAAATTCCCATCTCCAGTTAACTTCACATGCTCAGGAGTTTACACAAGTTGTTCTGCATCCAAATGAGATTATTTTGCATTCCCAGGATGCATGTGCTTTCCTGTCTCTCTCTTGAACAAGGACAACCACAGCTCTTTGGCAGTAAGGGACCTAAAGAACCACTTTGGAAAAAGCACTCCTTCACAATGTTGGTCCTGCAGGAGGAAGGAAAATCCTTCTGAGCCAGTGCCTGTTGGCTTAGGAGGGATGTTCAAAAGCACTTCTCACTTGCCTAAACCCACTCAGGAGCATCACCAGAACAAACCACAAACCAAGCCATGAGTGCTCTTGAAATGTTCTTCCTAAATGTGGAAAGGCAAAAGGGGTCACTGGTCTAGGAGACATATATACTGCCTGGGAGCCTTGGGAAGGGTTTTAAACTCTCCCACTTCAGGTCAAAGCAAACCTTTCACCAAGGAAATCCGGGGGAGGGCTTCTCTGGGGAGTGCATTACACCTCACAGTGTCTGGCCCTTCTGGAGTATTGGACACTGCACTTTCCCTAGAGCAGGACTCTGACTTGGGGGGGGCAATTCCTATGGTCACACTCCTACTGAGGCACAGAGGTTCTTCATTTGCAGAAAGAAAATAAAACCAATCTCCCACAAACCCTCCTTTGAAGTTGCAGATACCCAGAAAGCTGGAGAAAAATGCCAGCCCTGCAGACTGGGCAGCTCAAGAGACCTCTGCCCTCCAAAGTTTTGTTATTTCATCCTACCAGGCTCACTCATTGAGGTTCTGCTGAACCAGACAGGCTTTAGGGGCATGCAGCAGCCACAACCAAGGGAGCAAACCTGCAACAGCACGGGGGAGGACCAGAAGAGACCCAGCCTGTCAAAGGCTCATGTCATCAAAGAGCCAAGAAAGGAAAGGAACCCAGGAGATGTCATGGATGGGACAAGTTACCTTTTTTCCCCATCCTGACCTGCACAGCTCAGCAACCACACAGCTCTGTCTGAAGCCCAGCTGGTGGAGCTGTCAGTGCTGGGCACTGAGGCTTTGTGACAGAGAAGCTGAGGAGCATTCTTTACTCCATTTGTGTGAAGCAAGGCTGGGAGAAAGTTCCTTGGCTTATAGCAAGGCTGGGAGAAAGTTCCTTGTCTTATATGTCTAACTGCTATAAACTGCTCCCTCTCTTCCTTTAAGTGATTTTAGAGACTACATTACACCTTGCTTCTACTGAATTAAGAATGAAGGAAACTGGGCTATAAAGAGACAAACACCTCCTGGATCTCCCTGCCAGTCTGGGTTGGAAGGCTGTATGCTATGTGGTATATGCTCCACAGGTGCTGCCAGCATGTTTTGGACCTGTCTAGTTCATGGCACAGTTGTAACAGAAAGAGGTACTCTCATAAAACATCTACTGTCCTGCTGGACTGCATAACCCCACCTTTATTAAATGCTATGTTCCTTGTGAGCTTTCTAAACAAGGAACACTTAATTAGCAGGATGTTGTTACAGTGTGGGCTGAGGGTAAATCCTTTAGGTCATGCATTAACACCAGAGACAGATCCAGCAGATAATCCCAAACATGGCCCTCATTTAATCAGTTTTGCTCAAAATTAATGATTCCAAACTTTTGGCTTGCAAAAAGATGGGGCTGCTTGGCCTCCTCCTGTGCTGACTGACCCCATTGCAGTGGGATTTTAGGGAGGTAGGAAAGCAGCACCAGTTTAGCCACTCACCTTCCCATTATGGACGTACAATATCTCCCTGATGCTCCAGCTTACTGAATCACACTCATGGCACCCACCTGCACCCACTGGACATGGCTGATGAACACATCAGAAACCTGCTGTGCCCATTAATAACTCTCTGAGGGATGTCACTTTACAGGGAACGGGGACAGAAGTCCCACTTACCTGCTGTTGGCCTGAGAGGTCCCCCCCAGTTCCAGCGTGGCCCCACGGTGAGGCTCAGGGGAGATCTCCCGGGGAGGGCTGGAGGGCTCCAGCTTGGTTGGATCTTTGGTAAATTTGCTTCCTGTTGCCAGGTGTGCATGGTGGGTTTGGGGAGAAAAGCAAAACCAGGATTAGCAAGTGGAGGTGCCAATGTTGCAGCTTGTTCCCCTCCTAGTCCCAGAGCTGAGGTCAGGGGTAGGGGAGCAGGTTTTCAAGTGTCACCTGCTTGCAAAGACAAGGCTGTGATTCCACTGGGTTCACATGTTAAAATACGAGCAGGACATTTGCTTAAACCTCTCCATAACTGTGTGTGTGCTGGGAAGCCCTGCCAGAAAAGAGCATCTCCAGAGAGGGCTGGCTGAGAGGATAAGGGTTCCAGGAGGTAAGGACTAAGGTCAGAAAACCCAGAAATATCCTACTGCTCTAGAAGAAAGCCCCAAAGTGGGGAGAGCCCTGTCCCAAGGGAGGGGATGTGCTGCACTGGATGCCAACTTGGCAAAACAGAGTAGCAGAGACACAGGCAGCCCTGTCTCACAGCTCCAAGCCCACCAAGCAGCAGGAGTAATCTCTGTCACAGTGACACAGAGAGGGACAGAAGCAATCTGCCACCATGAAAAACTTCCTCTCTCCCTTCCCTATTCCTCAGCAGTCTGAAAGGAGCTGAAATGAAGCCTCATCAATGACCTTGGAGAAGGAAAGAATAATCTGAAGGCAGAGTAGGAAATAAAATCAGGCAGAGAAGTGAGCAAAGAGCTGAAGAATGAGGGCTGGGGCAAGGAGGGAGGAGGCTACATTGTGAGGCTGCAGAAACCACAAGGTGTCTTGTTAAACAGCTGTTGTCAAAGGCTCTTTGCTGGTCTCAAAGCACCATTACAATATCCTCATCCTTCTAAAACATATTCCATCTATGGGAACCTGATGTCACTTTCCTTTTGGTGAGAAAGGGCAGGGCTCTGGCAATAGGATCAGCAGAAACACAGAACCTTAAAAACACTATTTATCTACTGACAGTCCAAAAGGCTCCTTTTAATTTGTGCTTTCTATGAACCAAATCTTGTTCTTGCACCAGCACAGCCTGCCTGAAGCTGCTACCCAGGGGAGTAACAAAAATAGGTTTCCAAGCAGTGGTGGGTATTTTAATTAAAGGGTGAGCAAAACTTTATGGGGAAGCTTTGGGATACTTCACAAATGGCAACTTAAAATACAGCTCCACTCAGAAAATAATGTCTTTGCAGAAATGGCACCTCCTGACTCAGCAGATGAGGGTTTTTTTGCACAAGCTGATGTGCTGACACAAACCACAGAGAGGCAGGTTTAATGGGTTTTGCTTCTGGTAGCCCTGCAGGGAACTGTCAGGAGAGTGGGGCCTGTCACCCACCTCAGTTCTGCTGGGTTTGCTTCCTCGTCTCCAAATATCCACTTGCACCTGCCTACCATGTAATCCACAAGCCCATAGCACAGTTCTGGAGCTGATGTGCAGATGTATGTGATGCCTCCCCCAGATACTATGCAGGCATTATGCAAGGAAAATCCAAGCATCCCAAAACACAGCTCAGTGCTCCATCCCTTGGGAATGGGGTAGAGCTTAAAGAAATCCTTTTCTTGAGGAGGAAAAAGCCATTACCAGCTTTAGACAAAGAAATCCCCCATGTAGGTGGGACCCCCCTCCAGGTTCTGCCAGTGGCTCCAGCCTGTTTTGGGTGACCCCAACCTCACCAGGCTCAGGAAGCACTCTTAGGGCTGGGGCTGTCGTGGGGCAAGAGTGATAAGCTGGCTGGTAGAGATATCTGGGAAGAAGGTGTCTGGAGAGCTACCAGCATGTGCAGTTGGCAGCTCAGGGGGAAAAAAACAAAACACCACCCCAAAACATGTCTTTACTCGTGAGCCAAGCCCAGGCAATCCAGGACCCAGGTGTGATAAATCTGGATGCCATATTCCAGGTGTGTATGAGGGCACTGCTGGAGAGGGGGTTGAGTCTGACAACATGGGTACCTGTCACCTCGTATCTGCCAAGAACCATTTATCATGGAATCACAGATTGGTTTGGGTTGAAAGAGACCTTAAAGACCATCTTGTTCCACCCCCTGCCATGGGCAGGGACACTTTCCACAACTCCAGATTGCTCCAAGCCCCATCCAACCTGGCCTTGAACACTTCCAGGGATGGGGCAGCTGCAGCTTTTCTGGGCAATCTGTGCCAGGGCCTTGCCATCCTCACAGTAAAGAATTTGTCTGGCTTCTCCAGCTCAGAGAAAAAAGAAGTAAAAACACAGAGCAAAGAAAGTCAAAGAAAGAATAATTTACCAGTGAGGAACACAGCAGTAATTTTCTTCCTCTTGAAATTACAGATATTGCCTCTACTGTGGCTCAGCCTGATTCAGGAGCCAGCCCAGCCTCACACACCAGGAATTCTCACTCAAACCTTCAAAACTCAATTTTTAAGGGGAGTACAGAGCTTGCACTGATACCAGGCAAAGGCAATCTCAGCATGTCCTAGTGCAGGGCACAGACAAGCAAGGCTTCTCCTTACTGAGCATAACTGCATGTGTCCTGCACTTCCTCTGCTAACAGTGACATTATTTCAACTCTGCTTCTCTGGATAACCTTTCAATTTTGTAGGCAATAAAGTAAAGGATTTGGACAACATACCTGTAAAAATTCTTTCGTCAAACATCCTAGGAGAGAAGGGAAAAAAAAAGAATTAGAAATAGATGCTGCTAATGACTGAGTTGGAGGTTTAATTAATGAATAGCATTAAACCAAGTCAAACTAGTAATTTTTTTCATTCTCTAAAAATACTGAATGAATTTTTCAGCTAAAAAAGGCCTTTTAGCTTGTTGTGCAGCCAAGCAACCTTATGGCATATGCTTTTTAAGTAAAGCACCTCTAAATCTGCTTATAAGTCATTGTCTTAATTTAACTTATTAAATAAAGCTGCAATTAAATCAGGCTGGTTTTGCAAAAAGAAACAGTGGGACCAAAGTAGCTGTTACTGGATCTTCAATTTCCAATGCAGACCATTGACCAGGATGTCACCTGTCTCCTGAATATTGTATTTTGGTGCTACCCACAACTTGGTTCATAGGGGCAAACTATGTCCAGGCCACATCCCACAGCCTGATCCAGCCTGGACAAAGCAGGACAAAGTGGCTTCTCTACCAGCTGACATCAGGAAAGCTAATCCCTTTCAGGATGCCTAAATTCCATCAGTGCTGGTGATTTTAGGCCCCTTGGGAGCCTTGTCCAGGATTTTTCTGTGTTTCACACCTCTAGGAATGGAACAACACAAGTGCTGCACAAGCAGGGACTGGATAAATCAATGTATTCTAGAGCAGATTTTCTTGACAGAGAAGCAAAGAGAGGTTGCACAGCACAAGAGGTTGCACAGTAGTTATCTCCACTGATAACTAGGAATACATCCACTCCTGCCCAGTGGAAAGGCAGACACCTGGACACAGTGCCTGGCCTGTAGGTAATAGAGTCTCATCACCAGATACAGAGGATGTGCACAAGTGATCAGTGAAAAACAAGGTGGAAGGGAATCCCTGTGAGAATATGGATGTTCCTCCCTCCACCCAGAGACATTGCTCCCATCCACCAAATGTCACTCAAGGTGCTGTAACCACCTTCAAATGTTTGGGATGGCACCAGCAAAGTTTGGTGCCCATGATCACTTAAAACAGGGTGGTAGAGCTTGGGGGTCATCATGGTACAGCCAGCTCTGCCACATCCTTGCAGAAAGGGAGAGAGAGATGAAAACCAGGGGTTTGCAGGGAGAAAGAGCTGTCTTATGAAAGAGGGTGAAATGAGTTTTTGGTGTCAAAACAAACCCTGTGAGCATGGAGGGAGCACAGCTCCAATCCCTGACACCCTTGAGCCCTACACTTGCTTTTGCTGTCCTTGCCACCCACCTTTTGATGACAAAATGGATGTTGTGCCTCTCCTCCAGGATCCGTTTGAGCTTGGGGACCCCATAGGTGCAAGGTCTTTTGAAAGGGATTTTGTCTGGGATGCCAATGATCTCCACTGCCTCGGGGTCACAGGCAATCTTCCTGTATGGCACAGGGACCATGTGGTCTAACCCCAAGGCTTCAGCTGCAAGATGAACACATGGCTTTCATTTACACAAGTGCTTTGTCTTTTACAGATGCTAAAACAAAGGTGTGAGGGCTTGAACTCAAGCAGAGCAAATGCCTTCTGCCCTCTTCTCCACTTGTCCCAGAAAGTGAGCCCCAGGAGCAGCTCTCCCACAGGAAATGGGACAAAAAGGAAAGCAGCAGTAAACACAGCTAAGTGTCTTCCAAAACTCCCAGCCATGCCCAGTGATGCTCAAGCCAGGAGTGAGCTGGCCCAAATATCATTCCCAAACTCCTTGTGACCCCCCCTAAGCAGGTTTGTGAGCTCTGTGATTCACAAGCTGTACAGCATGTGGAATAATAAAATTGTTAATGTTGCAAAAACCCTCTAAGATCGAGTCCAGCTGTTAACCCAGCAGCACCATGTTCACCAAACCATGTCCCCAAGTGCCAGGTCCATATGCTTTTTTGAACATTTCAAGGGATGGTGACTCCATCACCACCCTCGGCAGCCTGTGCCAGTGCATGACCATCCTTTCAGTGAAAAAAATTTCCCCAGTGTCCAATCTAAACCTTCCCTGGAGCAGCCTGAAGCAATTTCCTCTAATTCTATCACTTGTCACCTGGGAGAAGAATCTGAGTCCCACCTGGCTACAGCCTCCTTTAGCTAATTGTAGGCAGTGGGAAGGTCCCCCCTGAGCCTCCTTTTCTCCAGGCTGAGCCCCCACAGCTCCCTCAGCTGCTCCTCATCAGCCTCGTGCTCTAGACTCTTCCTAAGCTCTGTTACCTTTTGGACACACTCCAGCACCACATCTATAAATCCCAAGTTAAAGAGCTTCTCTCAAGCCCATATACAACTCACAGGTGACACAGCACACATCTACAGCCCATCTGTAACTCACCAATTACACAGCCTGACAGGGATGGCACAGCTGAAGCACCCACCAGCCCCAAGTGATTTCCCAAGCTTCCACCTGCCCAAAAGCCCAGGAGCTACACCAAAAGCACTGCCCGTGGCAAAGGGAGCACCAACAACATAGGCAAGCCATGCAGATGGAGAAAAAAGCAGCTGCAACAAGAACCACCTTCTTTTTACCTGCCACATGTATGTAAAAGGGCCACATGCCACCACTCCTGGTGCCCAAGTGCTATGATCCAGCATGCCACATTCCCAGACAGGGCTGTTTTACAGCCCAGTTATAAATTCCTTGACTATGGTGTGGGGCTCCAAACAGAAATATTGACATAACCTTCAGGAGACTGGGAGCTGCTGAGCTAAATGTGTTAGGAAGAGCAGGGAGCTCTAGCATATGGCTTCTGCTGCTGTGTTAGGGAACAAAAATGATTGCTATATAATGATATGCAATCCACAAGCACTGCAGATGCATAATGGGATATTAACTCCTACTCACCATATCTGCTGTTAAAAAGAATTTGCACGCACTCCCTAAGGGTGTTGATGTCTTCAGTTTCTTTTATAAAACTGTCCCACTTATCTATCAAAACAAAATACAAGAAATAAGAAACTTCCATATGGTTCATACACAGCAGATGTACTTTTCTCCTGCAAAGTGCTGCGAAGCAGGAACAAGACTTAAAAAATTATTTCCCTGCTCCTGAGTGAATTTTGCCAGGCTGACAGATAAGGTCTGGGTTTCTCCAACCCCGACCTAAGCACTCTCCTTGGCATGTGCAGATCAGATTCCTAAGAAATGACCCCATAAAATTTCTCAGCCCTGGAATGAAAGACCCTCATGGACAGAGCCAAGTCCGCCTGGAATGAACCCTTGAAAGGTACAGCCCTTTCACAAGTGGATCTTTTCTGTCTTCTCCTCTTTCCCAACATTCCCACCCATATTTTTTTCTCCTCTTTAAGGCAGGCATGGGTTTTTAGGCTGCATTTCCCTTGGGTGCAGTGGAGATGGCAGTGTCCTCCCCACTGCTGATCCCCCAGGCACTGCTGCAGAATCCCACTGGGACTAGTGGGATTTCAGTAATTTGGAAATAATGCCAAGTTTTCAGCAGGTATGTGCTGTTTGCAGCTGGGGCAAACAGCCTCTCCCAAAACCATGCCTTGGGTCCCTGTGCAGGAAGCAGAGATGGCAATTCTCAGCCAGCTAGCAGTGCTCAAGGACCACTAGCAGCATCTTGGAATGGCAGGAATGTACTGGAGCAGAGAGGAAGGTCTTGGCTCCAATGTGAGATGCATCCCCTCTAGCACTGCCAGGTCCCTGCAGAGCATGGAGAGGGCTGGGAGACTGCTGGGGAGAGATGTGGTGAGGGGAAACCTTGAATTCAGTAGGGCTGCCTTAGTGCTAGAGCAGGACACAGACCTGTCTTGTCATGGACGATGGAGAAGAGGATGCGCTTGGATGAGTGCACATTCTGGATCAGGGGACCCCCGGAGACTGATGATTTCTGTCCTGGACAAGAGGGGAGACAAGGAGAAAAGGCTGATGAGAGACTGATCCATGCTCCAGACACCACAACAAGACCCTGAGTGCTGCCCCCTGCCACCTCTTCTGTCTCTCCTCCATGCACCCTGGCCTGTGACACCTGCTGTGGTGCTGGCCAGACCAACCCCTGCCATCCCCACTCCCTTTTGGGGGAATGCCTTTCTGGCCTGGTGCCCTCTGGCCTGGTGCTGCAGCCCCTGACATTTTGGGGCAAAACAAGAGGTGTGCCTGCCACCTGGGGCAAAACCAGAGGTGTGCCTTCCACTTGGGGCAAAACCAGAGGTGTGCCTGCCATTTGGGGCAAAACCAGAGGTGTGCCTTCCACTTGGGGCAAAACCAGAGGTGTGCCTGCCACTTGGGGTGAAACTAGAGGTGTGCCTGCCACTTGCAGGCACCCAGGGAAGGGCTGGGGCAGCGCAGCATGGCAGGGGCTCTGCTCACTCCCACACAGGCCAAGCTCTAGGCTGGTTTTCACCCCAGGAACACCAACAGCCCCGGCCTGCCCCCTAGCAGGGCCAGGGCTGGGCAGTGCCGCCGGCCCTGAGGGGAGAGCAAACTCCAGGCTATTACCACAGCAGTCGCTGTACTCCTGTGAGGAAGGCACCTTCAGCTCCGCCGCCGGCCGGGCCAGCAGCGCCTCGCCCGCCGCCGCCGCGGGCCCGGGCAGGCCCGAGGACGCCTCCTGCTTGAGGTCGATGGCGACAGGGCCGGGCAGCGAGACGCCGTAGAGGAAGTTGGTGATAGCAATGGCGGAGGGGGCGTCCTGCGAGGCGGGTTTGGCCACGGGGCCGTTGGCACCAGAGTCTCGGCTGCCCTTGGAGGCGAGGGAGGAACAAGTTAACTCGATGTTGGGGTTGGGCTCTCGGCTGGGCTCATCTGCTGGCCTGAGGGGAAGGAAGGGAGAAGAGGAGGGAAAAACAGGTTCCTTTGAGCCCATGGCAGTGCTAAGGTGCAACGAGCAAGGTTGTGGATGGGGAAGAAGAGCCATGCCTGGGAGGGCGGGACATGCTGCACCACCAGCTGCCAGGCTTCTTGTTGAGGAGCACCATGAAGACCATTACAGGGTTAGAGCACCTCTCCTATTTGGAAGGGCTGAGGGAGTTGAGATTGTCCAGTCTGGAGGAGAGAAGGCTCTGGGGAGAACATACTCTGGCCTTCCATTACCCAAAGGTACTGGAGAGCTGGAAAGGGACTTTTGACAAAAGCAGGGAGTTACAGGACAATGGGGAATGGTGTCAAACGGAAAGAGGGTTGGTTTGGATTGGATATTAGGAAGTTCTTCCCTGTGTGGGTGGTGAGGCCCTGCCACAGGTTGCCCAGGGACGCTGGGGCTGCCCCATCCCTGGAAGTGTTTGAGGCCAGGCTAGATGGGGCTTGGAGCAGCCTGGTCTTGTGGAAGGCATCCCTGCCCACAGCAGGGGCTTGGAACGAGATGGTCTTTGACGTCCCTTCCAACCCAAACCATTCTATAGCTCTGTTCTGTGATTCACAAGTTACATCCATCAATCAAACTCCTGAGCATCTTCAGGCACCTAAATGGTTCTTGTCTTCTTTAAGTGGAGCTGGTTAGTCAAAGCTGGTTAGTTCAAAGCATTTTTTTTTAGCTAGAACCAAGCTGCACAGGTCCATGCCCGGTGCATTTAAGGAGTAAAACCTTTAATGACCACAATCACTCGGCTCCATTGCCTATGGCAGCCCCCAGCACCCATGGCACATTCAAGGGGGAGCTCAGTCAGCCTGCAAATGAGTTTCAGACTGAAGAAACCAACGTGCTCCACATGAGACAGGGAGCCACAAGCTCACAGACAGCACAAATTCTGCGTGTCCTACTTTTAGCTGTCTCAGCCTGATTTTCCAGAAGCATCAAGCCTTTAGAGGAGGTATTTGGTCATGCTCAGCATTTTTCTGAATGGATCTGAGGTGCTGCCAGCCAGGCAAATGCAGGGGAAATGCACCTAAAACTACTGAACCCCTTGCATAAATGTGGCCAAAAGGGGGAGTTTGCTCTGCTGCAGTCCCCCACTTCCCTCCTTGCCTGGCATTAAAAAACCCATTTCAGCCTGGGAAGACACTTGCAGCATTTACCCTGGAAATCCCTCTGGAGACAGAAAAGCACTTAGCTTACTGCAGTGGAAATTTTGGCAGAGACACATAAAAAGATGCAGTTAATGTGCATGTTTACACACACTTTTTATAGAAATGAGCCTGAAACGGACTCAAGCCCCCCCAACACGAACAAATCTCTGTGCAAGGCTGCATTTGGCACGGCTGGACCCAGGTCTGTGGGTCTCAAGGAGAAGCTGGGACATGGGAGGGACCCTCCTGCCTGTGCCACCATCCCAAGGGCTCGCTGCTCTCTTGCTTCTTGGAGGTCCCCAAAATTAAAATTACCTTTTTAGCCTGAAGCGGATGCTGTGGCTGTGCTCTAGGATGGCCATCAGGGATTTCACATCATACTCCAGGGGTTTCTTAAAGCTGATTCCCTCAGGCAAGCCAGTCACTGCCAGCGAGCCTGGCTCTTTCAGGAACCTCTCGTAGGGCAAAGGGACCACGCTGCTCTTCCCCATGGCTTCACCTGGGGAGGGGACAGAGTTACACACTGACAAACACCCTGTGCCCCTCACCATGGCTGAGCTGGGCTGGAGGACTAAATGCAAGAGAGCAAGAAATACCAACAGGATCACTCGGAGAAAAAACCCATTCCTACCTTCGCGCTTAGCATGCAAGGCACTCCAATTCCTTTCTAAAAGCACTAATTAATAGAAAGCTCATAAAAGCCAATAAACAGATGTCTCATCATTCAGGTTTCACAGTAGAATCCGCAGTTGGGGTCACTTGGCACAAGCCCACCCCTGGGAGTGCCCAGCCATATGCCAGCAAGGTACATGGCCATCAGCAAGGTGGGAGGGAGCCAAGGGCTGACAAAGAAGGCAGAGGAGCTCACAATGATTTTTATCTCATGCTTACTGAGATATTCTGGGAACCTCATTTCTAGTCAGTTTTCTTATTTTACCTCCTGGAAGAACGGAAAACAGTTTGATTGCTGTTGCTGTCAAGCAGCTTTGATTCACTTTGACAGACAAGGAAAAAAAACCAAAACCAACAATCTCCCTCCATCCCACTATTCACAGACAGCTTGAACATTGATACATTTGACTGCACAGTCACCTCCAGCTGCCCAGAACTCTCACCTGCTCCCCCTCAACACTGGCAACACAGTCCCACCATGTCCCCACAATGTCTCTGGCTCCATTTTACCTCTGCCACCAAAATCTCCCTAAGGAGTCAGGTACAAATTGCTTTCCCTTCCTTTGTAGCAGCAGAGCAGCAGTGAGCATTGCCATTTTATAGGGATTTTCTAAACCAGATAAAGAGCCTGTGTGCCCAGACCAGGGCTGCCCTGCTATCCTTTACAGGCAAAACATCAGAAAAACAGCCTGCTCTGAAGGATTTCAAGGGATGGCCAAAACCCTCAAGCCACTCTCTGGGGAAAAATTACTTTGGAAACCAACTCAAGCCACTGGGATCAATAAACATGGTGCTGAAAGCACGAAGCACAAGAAACAGCCATGCAGGAATGCAACCTGTCTGGCAAAGCAGTGTCTAGATGCAGAACATCTGGTGGCATGATACAGTGCCTGCACCTTCATCTCCAGGCTGAGGGGCAGAGAGAGAAGGGTATAGGACCTTTAAGTTGTTGAGGGATTTTATACTGTGGATTTTCTTTCCAATATTTTCTTTTTTCCCTCTTCTTAAAAAAAACCCCCAAAACCAAAAGATCTTACAAAAATACTGCAAATCTTGTGACACTGCCAGCAAGTCCTTACTAAAAGTGATTTCTTCACCACGTCCTTTGAAGGAACACATTATAACTAACAATTTGCAACTTGCACTTGCCATTAAGGCTTCTTATAGGGAGGATTGATAATATTTTAATTAAGCAAATAACCAAAGTTTTAAAATAGGCCTTTGAACCATGACACCATAAGTTTACTTTCTGCAAGCTGACAGTTTCCCTGCCCCAATGTGCTGGCTCTAGCAGCTCTGCACCTCCCTTCATCACCTCTCTTCATGACTGAGAGAAGGTCCCAATGTCCACAGTGGCTCCTTATCAACCCAATGCTCAAGAAATCCCCAAACATATTTTTATGGGGACTGTGTTATTGTCAAGGTGACCTTCACAAACCTTGCACTGCTGCACAGAGACTCATGGTTTGGCTAAAGAGACAAAAATCATCATTAATGCCTGTTTAATAGAAGCCACTAGTAATCAGTCATCCTGTTGGTGCAGAGATTACCAGGCTCTGGAGGGAATCTTTTTGACTGAGCATTTTAAAAGATTTTTTTTGTTCCCAATCCTTAATGATGAAAGGATAAAAAAAAAAACAAACCCAAAAAACCTAAGAATTGTAATTGTTAAACTCTCACAGTCCTCTCAGTGTTACAAACAGAATCACCCTGGGGCATCTGCTGTCTCCTGTGTATTTTTGCCCACTCAAGGCCAGGAGAGGCCCTTCCTAGTGGGAATGAAGGGGAAGGGAGCAGCAGCTTTGTCAGGTTTCACCACAGAGAGGCTTAAGGATGGAAACAGCTGACATTACTGAAGCAGCAGCAAAGGCAGAATTACACCCAGTCCCAAAGCCAAAACTGCTGTCCCAGGGATGCCCAACCTTCTTCTGGCCATGCTGGGTTGAGGACATGGCCAATGTGTCCCCACACACTTCCATACACCTTGAAACTGTAAACAGCCTTACTAATCATCCAATGGATGGGCTGCCTGGCTCATAAAGCCCATGCAGATGCACCCTGATCAAGCTTTTCTAATGCAATTATATGTTTATTGTATGTCAGATTTTAATAATTCACATATTCCCAAGAGGACAGCAAAGTTTGGCACTGTACCTGCAGCAGGACAATGAGACCTGCAGCTCAGACCAGCAAAAACCACCCTGTCCATTCTGTTCCCTTGGTTCTTCTGCACCATCCCTTCCTTCATCCTTGGGCCCAGCCTTTGTAAAGCAGCAACAGGATCTGATTGCACCCATTAATGGGAATATTGCCTCTAAGTGGCTTCAGAAAATTTCAGTGACTGTCTGTCCCAGGGGAGAAGGGATGCCAGCTCCCTTTTCCTCTCTGTGAAGCTTGTGGAAGATGCTAGCAATAGCCAGCAGCAGCAACTCCTGCGTGTGAGCCCAGCATGGCTGGTGGCAGCTCTCATTATCCCCCTTCTGTTGTGTAGGAATGCCCATTCCCAGACCACAGCCACAAACAGGGGCACTTTGCACTCAGGGAGCCCTGCACAGCCCCAGCAGGGCTCTACAGGCCCTGAATCTCAGATGGTGATGGGGCTGCAGAAAAGCCCAACACCCAGTTCTGCAGCCGGTCCAGCCACAGGGCCTGAACTCCCCCAAAGCATCATGCAGAGCTAACACAACCCTCTCAGCAGCATGGGGGAATCGCTGGGGCTCTGCTTTCCCAAGCCAGTTTTGCTTTTCCTACCCTGACTAGCACAGCTGTAGAGCTGCTGCCAAGGCATGAGCCAGCAGCACGGCCACTACTGCCAGCTGCTCCACAGGGGTTCCAGTGGATCCTTGTCAGCAAGAAGAAGGTGCTGCTGCTGCTCAAGCCACTGCAGACTGGGTCTGGAAGGAGCTCTGCAACCCACTGGGTTCCATACCAACAGCCATATGGTCATCTATATTTAATTGCAGAAGCATTATTGCTGGGGATGATGCATGTGCTGGAGCGGCACCACCTCGTCTCTGGAAGTTGGGGCTGCAGGGCCACATGCTAGAAAATCATCTGTTTTCTTTTTAAATAGACTTGCCAGGGAAAAGAGAGAGTGAATCTGCAGAGCTCCAGCACAGTGCTATGAAAGAGGTGCTGTGGATGCAGTGGTAGGGATAAAGGTGTGCTTGGAAATCACAGCAGAGGCTTCCCCTGGTTAGGGAGGGGACACAAAGGATGCTTCATTCAGCACAGGGATTTTTTTGGCTCAGTTTGGGGCACTGGAAAACTAAGAGGCAGTGGCCAAATCCCATCTCAATGCAGTGCTAACTCTGTACAGGAGCACATTTCACCATGCCCTGCCAGGCACCTGCTCCCACACTGAGGAGCCGGGCTGGCATCAAAGCCACAGCTGGTGGCAGTGCTGGGCAGCTCAGTGAGCCCCAGGGACATTCCATATCCCCAAAGGGAAGCATGAAGGTTCTTACTATAAAGCACATCAAACACTTCCTCTACCATCTTCCTGAGGAGGTACACATCTGATCCCTGGTCCGGGGAGACCCTGAGCACCCTTTGCCCGCACTCCTTTGCCTTCTTCTGCACCTCTGCGTCCTGCTCCTTCCTCTGCTGGATTCCTGGGGGGGAGAGGAGAAAACAGGAGTCACTGCAGTGAGAAGGCAAGTGTCCCAGCTCTCCCACCCACCTCAGGCCCCAGCTTGGATGACCCCAGCAGCCCCAACAAGCAGGGAAAGGTACTGGCAATAGGCAGTGGTGCCAGCACTCATCTGGTGCCTGCCCCCTTTTCCCTGGCTTTTCCCACTCAGCCAGACTGAAACAGTTATGACTAATTGGGCAGTCCATTTCTAGTCTCTGGTTTCAATCTGCTTAGCCTTCAATCTCTCAGGAAAAGAAAATCCGCCTTTCTTGGAGGCTTTTTTACCCTTCAGCATCACGTAGCTCAGTAATACCAGCTATTTCCTGCTAATTTCCCCCATTAAACCTCAAATAAAGCATATCTTCAGCATTGACTTCTTTGCATCTCTAAATGCACAGAAAATTAAACACTACAAATGCATTATTGCTGTTCTATCCACAGTAATTTGCAAGGGATTTTCGGTGACAAAGGACTAATTCCTTCATCATCCTCGACAGACTCCTACTGGCAGTCAGGCCTGGATGCTGCCTGGGTGCTCAAGGAGCTCACAGATCTTTCTGTGGAAAAAGTCCATGGCTGGGACATCACAGGAAGTGGTCAAGAGCAACATGGGACACACACAGAACTGGACACAGCAAAGTAAAGAGCCACCATGCCACTCCTGTAAAGTCCACATGCCTCCCACAGCACGGCAAAACAGACCCTGGAAAACTTTCTGGGGTGTTTTACCAAGGTTGTGAAATTCATCTGCACCCTCCAAGTACTGCCTCTCCCTCCTGCACTGACATTAATTCTGATCACTGTCAATTCCCCCCTGCATGGTGAGAGGCAGGACCAGAGGCTCAGATAAAGGAGGGTGCTCAAGTGAGGTCTGTGTCCCAGAGAGATAAGAGGCTTCTTACATCTCCAAGTGATGTCTGCTTTAGATTGATTCACATCTTTCTAAGAGGGCAGCAAGAAATCAGAGGCACTTCCAGGGATACTTTCCACTGTGTGCCAGTTGTAGGGGCTTTATCTGGGCCTGTATAATTCAAGACAGAGTTATCACATTTCACCCTGTCTGCAGCATCATCCCCTTTACTCAAACCCCATGCTCAAGATTTCTGTTTTCAACCAGACATGACTATTTCTTTTTGACAAAAGTATAAATGAAACCAAAGAGGGGAATCAGGATCTAGTACCAGGTGCTTTGCCCCTGCACAGCTGTAGAGCATCAACCAGGACATATCATGGACTCAGAGAACAAGTTTGGGTCAAAAGAGACCTTAAAGCCCATCTGATTCCACTCCCTGCCATGGGCAGGGACACCTTCCACTAAACCACATTGCTCCAAGCCCTGTTCAACTTGGCCTTGAACACTTCCAGGGATGGAGCAGCTGCAGCTTCTCTGGACAACCTATCCCAGTAGCTCATGACACTCAAAAGAAGAATTCCCTACTAACACCTAATCTAAATCTCTCCCCTTTTAGTTTAAAATTACTATTCTCCCTTGTTCTATCATTATCTGCCTGGGCAAAAAGTCACTCTCCCTCTTTTTTATAAGTCCCCTTTAGGTACTGGAAGGGTCTCTCAGGATTCTCTGGACCCTTCTCCAGACTGAACAACCTCTCAGCCTGAGGAAACACAAGGGAGTTCCCTCCCTTTGGCCATCCCACTGCCATCCACATCTTGACAGTGGTGGGAAGGGAAGGCAGAGCTCCCATGAGTGTAGGAAACATCTCCCAAATGCCTCCTGTCCTGCAGAATACAGTGGAGGATAACTAACCAGGACGTGAGAGGATGGAATAGTGGAGTTGGCCAGCAGCTGCCCAGGGCAGCAGGACGAGGGGCTGGGCAGAGCCATGGCAGAGAGCTGCTCCTGTAGAGCCATGCAGTGAACAACCCAGTGACCTGGGCAGCTTCATATCACTGGTGTCACCAGAGCAAGCCCTTCCTGAACAATCTCTCCAACAGATTAAGCACCTATGTGGTTTCTGTCAACACCATGTATTTCTCTCCACTAACATCCCACTGCAGAACAGATCTGGGCCTGGTGTCCTCAGCACCACCAAAACCAGATCCCATTCCAGCTTCTACACTGAGTGAGGAAAGCAGTAGCTAGCATGGTGGGGATGATGCTGTCCAAGAAAAGAGGTCTCCATTCACAGAATGGCTCCTACCCTCCCTACAGCTCCCAGACTGTTTTTTGGAAACTGGCAGAGGTACAGAGCTGGGACAGAAGGCCTACAACACACAGGTATCCCTCAGATACTTGGGGAATCTGATTTGAGACTGGGGGAACAGATACCTGCTCAAGGTATCCTGTCACCACTGTTCATCCCTCAGAAATACAAGCAACTCCACAACCAACACTTCTGGCTACGAGATCCATTCCTGTTTTTCCAAAACCAGGAAACAAGCCCTGGACCAAGAAAGTCCTTCTGCTGCTGGGAGGGTCACTAGGAAAAACTGTTTCTGCTAAGTCCTCAAAAAAATCTGCAGCGCTCTGGCAGCACTGCCAGAGGCTAACAGCAGCAGGGCAGCCATCCAGCCCTGAGCCACCTCAGGGATACTTCAGGAGAGAAAACCCAGGGCATGCAGTGCCCTCCCTGGCAGGGAAGAGCAGAGCCTGTGGCTGCAGCTCCCTCCCGACCCCTCCATGACTTCACACACCCCTCATCCCCACGGACTGACAGACAGCACTGCGGTGCCCCCTCCGTGCGCAGCAGGGGTCACAGCTGGCACAGCTGGAGCGCCAACCTTGCCCCGGGAGATGGTGCCAGGATACTCACGGCAAAACTTCTGGAAGTCAGCCTGCAGCTCCTTGCGGGCGCTGAGGAAGACCCTTCCCTTCTCCGTGCCCAGCACGAAGGCGCTCTCCTGGTGCACGGCGATGCAGGCCACCTCCGCGTTCAGCTTGGACAGCGCCGAGCACTGTTGGAGGCACCAGGTCAGCACAGCACAGGGAGGGGCAGAACCCCTCCTTCCCACCCCTGCCATTTCCCAGCAGGGCTTTTTCCTTCCCACCAAAAGATTCTTCCATCAAAAGCAGTGTTCTGGTTTATGTCAGAATTTCATGGGTTTATGGCATCGCCTAAAAACTTCAGTGACTTTACAGCTCTACAAAAATATCCAGCTGGAAAACAAGAGCTATTTACCCATTGTTTTATTTCACTTTTTCCTAGCCTAAAAATAAACATTTTATTGCATTTCTTGAAAAGAAAACATTCCTGTAAAAAAAAAAAAATCTCTAACAAAAAACCCACACCACGACCGATAACAATTTGCATTTTTCCACCAGCTCTAATGGAATAAGGAACACAGGAATCTTATTTCAGCTGCAGAACACTAATATGGTCAAAGTCCAGATTAGTGGAACGATTCTTCTTGTTCAGTTATGCAAAACAAAAAAGAGATGGAAAAAACTTCTTCCATTAATCCATTTTATGTAACATGCCCTTCCTGCTCTACATAATACACAT
Source organism: Euphonia xanthogaster (assembly GCA_034509185.1). Lineage (NCBI taxonomy): Eukaryota > Metazoa > Chordata > Aves > Passeriformes > Fringillidae > Euphonia > Euphonia xanthogaster. The sequence continues at coordinate 7,965,629 of JAYDZK010000066.1, read as the reverse complement.
GTATATGCATTTTTATTAGTATTTTTTATATTATAATAGTTACTCAGTGCCAGCAGCCTGAGTCATATTCCTATAGCTACAGCACTGGTGCTAGGAAGATGCTATCCCCGGGTCATCATTTAAATGGGCAAAAAAGGGGGGATTTTCCCAGCATCAGCCCTGGTTAGACACATCAACAACCCCACAGAGGAGCTGGAAGATTCTGGCAGCCAGGGAGGAAGCAGGAGAGCAGGGGGTTACATGGACCAACCCCCCCTAAGCTACCTTCAGCTCCCTGCACACACCTACAATGAGTTTCACTTGTGTGGGCTTAAACCAGCTTGTCTACTAGGTCATTTTACCGCCTGCTCACCTTCTTCAAGGAGGCATTGAATCAAATCCTACAAAACAGATATTTTTAAGAACCTTCCTTTCAAAACCCAGTTGCAAAGGGAAGTATTTTGCTCAAAAAGTCCAACACTCAAAAAACAGACACAAAAACAAAGGTATGTGAGATTTGGGTGCAGAACAAATCCAAACCCTATGCCTGCTTGGTGACATGCATGGCCCTGTGGTTTATTTACCAGGCACACAGGCAGCTAGGTTTCACTGAACACACAGCCTGCCACTCTGAAGTGCTGGGATAAAGGCTGAATTTCAGGAGCAGCTTGGCTCCCTGGCCCCTGTGTAAGCACCTAACAAGGACTGCATAATAATGAATATTCGTTAAGAAGCCAAACTATGGTAACATAATTTGTTGTACAGGATGGCAAGTATATAAATCATCAAAGCTGCTTGGGGTGTGTAGGCTCCAGGGAACCTGCTCCTTAGCGGGGTGGTGATGTCAAAGAGAAGGAAATTGGTATTAATGAAAAAACCTCTATCTGCATAGAGAGGAAAACATATCCTAGATAAATGCATTACATATGACTTGACTTTAAAAAGAGAGAGCTATTTAGCACATCTCATTGCATTAGACATTTGTTAGTACACATCCTCTTTCCCTTATTGATCACATTCACAGTTAAAAATAAGATTAGCTCTGGTCCACGAGACTTAATCCAGACAGTTATCTTGTTTATGTAAGCACAGCTGACTTAGGCAAGGTTTCCACCGGGAATTCTACGTCAAAAGACATGAAAGTTATTTTCTTTGTTCTCAGAGATAAAAAGCCATTGTTCTGCTGTTGTGTAAATGCTCACAGTAACATTGGTAAAACAGCAAGAAAAAAAAAAGCCAACCACCCTTCAGCCAGTTGATACCAACATAAATATTAATGGGAAAACAATACACATCTGAGATTAACTTGGGCTGACTTTATGATCCTTATGGCTGTCAGGGCAGGAAAGGGTTTTTATTTCTCAGCACTTCCCTGGGCTTTCCAGCAGCAGAGGAGAGCAGAATGAGCTCACCAGGCATCGTGTGCCAGCCCTGCACCCAGACAGCCTTGCTAAATGGAGGCCAAAGGAGGGAGGGGGATGGGGACAGGGGTGCCACTGGCCTCTTACCATGGAGTCTAAGGCAGACACTAAGCTGGTGATGATTTCATCTCTCTGGGGAAAAACCATATTCCATTGGTCAGCTCTGGAGGTGGTGAGTGTCACATCTAAAGGCTTCCCTGCCAAGGCCATATTCACCTGAAAACAGAAAAAAAAAAAAAAAAGAAAGAGCTATGCATCACTGTTACTAACAGAGAGCTGGAGCTGAGCACACCACGGAAGCCCCATGACCATCGTGTGCTATAGGGGCAATGCTGGCACAGGTACACAGGGGAAACTGAGGCACGCAGAGAGGCCACAGCAGCCTGAGCCCCACAGCCCCCATGAGTCCTCTGCTAAAGGCAGATAACTGCAGAAGCTGCTGAGCTGTAATCAAACCCTGGAGCCAATGCTGTTTGCACCAGCAGTGGCCAGATCATCTCTGCATTTGGAGCTCACCCTCGAGGAGATGCCACCACAGTGCAGGGGCCACTGGACCAGCTGCATGGTGGGACACCCCAGATTCCAGCCTGTGGCCGTGCAAGGCAGAGGATGTGGTGCTGAAGTGGGCACAGAACACTCCTGTGTCCAAGCTCTGATGTAGCTGTGAGCAGTGGGTGATGGCTCTGTCCCCACAAGGACACTGTGCTGACCATCCTCGTGCCTCCTGCTCTAAATCCTGGGCAAGAGGAGAGCCTGCCACCCAAAGTGTCCCTGAAACAGGCCAAAGTCACAGGGTGCTCTGAGATGCAGCTCATGGCAAGGGTTTCCCTCATGAAATCACCCCACTCTGTGGTTCTTGGGGTCAGGGGGAACAGGACGAGGTGCAGTGCAGGGACCACATATCTGAAAAGAGGCTCAGCCCAGGATCTCCATCCCTCACAGCCAAATGTGGAAAATGCTGTGACCCAGCCACAAGAGCAGCAGCAGCAGCACCAGGCTCATGCCTCATGTGGACTCGTGGTAATGCCAGTGCTGCAGGAACACTGAGGCAAGCTCTCACCCTCCAAACACCCATGCTGGGACACCCACACTCGACACAGCACCACCCCCAGCACCCAACACATCCCTCCCAGCTACCACCCCTCCATCTGCAGGGCACTGTTGCAGCACCCAGCCTTAATCCTGCAAATAAAGGGTGGCAAGTTAGCTCATAAACCACTTGAACCAGATCCTAAATCATGTGCTCACAAATGGATGAAAGAGGCTAGAGAATCCCTAACAAGGCTGGATGGACAGAAGGTGGGGAATATAGATGAAGCTGCCTGCACATAACTGAATTTACCACTCAGTCAATAACCACAGCTGCCCAGCCTCACTGAAAACATGGCTTAAAGGCAACAGCAAATCCCCAAATTCACCTTCCTGCTCTAGTTTGCACCTGTGTCCAAGCAGAAGGAATCTGAATGCAAAGCAGAGCTGTGCTGCCCCATGAAACTGGGGAAATGGTGGGTTTTGGCCCAAAATAACAAGCTCCCCCACACTGGCATCTCTGCAGGTGCCCAAGCACACACATGTTATGAAAGAATCACAGAATAGTCTGGGTTGGAAGGGACCCTAAAGGCCATCTCATTCCTACCCTCTGCCATGGCAGGGACACCTTCCACTGTCCCAGGTTGCTCCAAGCCCCATCCAACTTGTCCTTGAACACTTCCTGGATGGGACAGCCACAGCCCCTCTGGACAAACTTTTATAAGGGTCTGCAACAAGCTGATGAAGAGGGGAGAGAAATCCCATTAAACAATGACTGGATTTCAGGAATTGTTCTGGATGAGCCCTCCAGGTTTTTCCCCATGTTGCCAGCTCTTGAAAGCAGCCAAGCAGTGCTGGGGCTCCACTGGCATCTGCAGATGGCAGAGCTGGAACCTCAGCCACACTAACAGTCACTCAGGAAAATCCTTTTCCACCCATCTGACACTTTCTAACAAAGCTGATGGACAACTCCTCCATGATAATCTTGGGGGGAAGGAACCTGGCCTAAATAGGCATCAGCATGGAAAATAAAGCAGGAAACTGAACATATGGTCCTGCAGCTGGGCACAGACCCCAAGTGTCCCCATGCTGGGGACAGGTCTCTGTCAGGCACCTCCAGCTTTACCATCACAGCAACACCAGGAAGCAATCTGCCCTGCTCCAGCCCTGCAAACTGCAGGGCTGCATGCAAGGATGGACAGACAGACAGACAAGAGTCCATTTCATCTGCAAGCTCCCAAGCAGCTTCCTGAGCACAGCTCTGCAGGAGCAGGGAACTTGGAATTCCCTATTTTCATGGATGCTGTGCTAATCAGAGGTGCCTTGTTGCAGTTGGCAGAAAAAAGCGAGGTGCTGGTGGTGCCAGTGCTGGCACCAAGCTGAGCTGGGGACAGCCACTGCCTTGCTCCAGGGAGCATCACTCCCTTCTCCACTCCCCCAAGAACCTGCTTAGAAAACAGCAAGTTTTACTGTTAAAAACAGCAAAGTTTGTACTTTGATGCCTGTACATGTTTCTGAGTGCCCCATTTATTACTAAATATGGCTGCTATGAACATTCTGTTGCCTTCTAGCAGCACTTTGGAGAAGCAGTCCCTGCCTTGGTGGGGCTGGTTGCATCCACTCAGAGAGCTGCACCAACCTGCTCAGCCATGGCCTCCCACAGGAATCAGCACTTCCAGGGAAGAGATGCTCCTCTCTTGGCTGCAAAAAGCAAAGCCACAAGCTGGATCTGGCTGCAGAGAGGGAACCAATAGGAAAGACAGGGATAACATCAATGGGAAATGGGGCAGGGTACCTGCATCCCCTTCCTATCCTGCAGGAGATTGGGACAAAAAGAATCCCTTTCCCCTGGCTGATTGCTTAATCAGTAAAAGCAAGAATCACTCAACAAGAAAAAAAAAGACCCAAAACATAACAAAAAGATGACCTAAGTAACACAATGGGATTTTAAGGGATGGGGGGGGACAATATTCCAGTAAAGCTTTTAATCATTTGTGGTCACAAAGAGCATGACAGTGGATTTAAGAAAGGGTGGAATAAAAGGGAGGAAAGAAAACTTCACTAGCAAGTGCTAGGCTTATTTAAATCAAATTAAGACACAGGACTTGAAGTTGTTTGTCTAATTAAAGGGAAAGTCCTCTTTAGGAAAACTAGGGTAAACCATTCTTACAGCAGTTCAGGCTGGCAGCAGGGAGCAGGGTGGGCAGGATGGCTGCAGAGCAGCCTGCCCCACTGCCTGGGGCTGCACGTGCCTGTCCTGCTGAAATCCCTCCCTGGGACACCACCAAAGAGTTGATGGCACCTTCCACAGGGGTCCTGTTCTGGGACAGCCCCATCACACCTCTGCACACTGAGTCTCAACCCCAAGAGCAAAGATTGGCTCAAGGACCATCACACCACTGTCACAGGGCCAAAGCAAACACTTCCACATTGTTTTAACATTTTTTAGTTTTTTTTTTTTTAAGTTAACAAATTCTATTATTTTTTAATTATTTCTTGTCCAGAAAGTAATCTCAGGTGAACAGGGTACTGTGCAACAGCTGGCACAGGATGTCATCTCCTGCTTGGCTCTTACAACATCTCCCTTGATAATCCTGGGAAAGATTAGAAACTTGGCCCCGGGGCAGTTTCACTCATGAATCACCTGTGCTGCAGCAAAGGAAAAACCAGGCATGTTGGGAGGCTCATGGACTCCTGTGGAATGGGCCAGGGGCCCCCCAGCCCTGCACCCACAGCAGGCACATCCCCTCACCAGTCCCTCTAATGTTTCCATGCAGCAGCTGGGGGTTAAAAAAAAAGAAAAGAAAAAAAAAGAGGAAAGAAAAAATCTGACCATTGCACTGGTCCTGCCCATAGCTCCACACAATAGTGGCAGGAAATTATCCACTCATTTATTTTTCCAGGAAAATTCTAGCTGTTGCCTCAGTGGTTCTGATGAGATGGTGGGAGGCCCAAATGAAACCCAGTTTCAGAAAAAAAAATAAAACAAAATTAAAATAAAATATAAATATATATACATGATTATTATATTATCTTAGGTGCCTGGTGAGCTGGAGCCATTTGAGCAAAAAGCCCTGGAAGCCACATCAGCCACAGCAAGGGCAAAATCTAGGGTAGGAACCAGGCTTGAATTTCCATCTGTGTTCTTTTCTCATTGCTTAAGCAAAAACTGGTATCAGAGGAGCAGATGTGACCAAAGCCACTTGGACACAGGAGCACTGTGACAGGGTCCCACGCTTGCCAAATAGCTGTCCTTGGGTTTTCTGCTGCAGCACTGGAGGTACCTGCTCTACATGGGCAATCTGCTCTAACCCACCTGTCCTGCCCAGCCAAACCCTATAATCCCTTACACCTCACTCAGTGCCAGCCTTCAGCCTCTGTGGCCTCATCATCTCCAGCCATGCAGACCATGCCCATGCCAGGATGGGTTGCTGTGTCCCTGAGAGGTGGCTGGTGAGCTGCTCCATGAGCACCAATGGCAGTGGTACAGCAGATGTAACTGTGGTCCAGGGCACTCACAAAATGCCCAGAAATAGCCTCGACTGTCTGAACACCCTGAAAAGCCCTAAGGCATGCCCTGTGTGTGAGTGCCCCTGCTGCACAGCCCTCCTGGGACAAGCAAGGAGCTCTGGGCTTTGAGGGACCCCTGGTGCCGTGCTGCCACACACCCCTGGTGTGAGAAGCATCTGCTGAGGACACATCTGATCCCCTAAATGTGGGTGTCCATGCACCCCCAGTCCCAAACCTGGTCCAACTGCTGCCCCATCACTGCTGCCACATCTCTCCACACATCCCAAAATTCCCTTTTACTTTGCTACTTCTCACAGAATCACAGGATGAACTAGGTTGGAAAAGACCTTTAAGATCATCAAGTCCAACCTATGACTTAACACCTCCTCATCAACTAAACCATGGCACTGACAGCCACGTCCAGTCTTTTTTTAGACACATCCAGAGACAGTGACTCCACCACCCCTGGGCAGACAATTCCAGCACCCAATCACTCTTTCTGTGAAGCATTTTTTTCCAGATATCCAACCTAAACTTCCCCTGGTGCAGCTTAAGGCTGTGTCCTCTGGTTCTGTCAGTGCTGCCTGGAGAAAGAGCCCAGCCCCACCTGAGCACAGCCACCTTTCAGGGAGTTGTAGAGAGTGATGAGGTCACCCCTGAGTCTCCTTTTCTCCAGGCTGAGCACCCCCAGCT
>JAYDZK010000066.1:7943029-7958435 GCA_034509185.1 Euphonia xanthogaster | reverse complement strand
CAGCACAGAGCCCTGAGGGACACCCCTGGTGCCTGGCCCCAGCTGGATGCAGCCCCGCTCACCAGCACTCTCTGGGCTGGCCATCCAGCCAGTTCTGAACCCAGCACAGAGTGCTCCTGTCCCAGCTTTTCCAGGACTGAAAGGTGTCAAGCTGCTATCAGCTTTTCAAGGTGATACCTTTCTCCAAAGACTGAAAGCAGCAGAGCTGGGGGGCAAACACCCTCTGCTGCAGTCTGGGCCAGTGCTACTGGCACAGTGAGGATGCAAACACTGCTCTGTGCCTGCGTCCCCACTGGGCCCGTAGCTCTGACCTTGCTGCCTCTGTTGGCTCTCACTAACCCTCTATCTCCCCTCCCTGTTTCCTTCCAAGTGGGTAGTACAGGGCAGAGCGAGCTCTCATGACCAAACACCTCCTTCTCTGTTTTCTTTTACCCCCAAGTCCCAAGGCACCTGCTGGAAAAGCTCCTCACATACACACGGGCACTACAGCGTTCAGCAGCAGCGTTGCCTCGGCTCTGCTTTCCTGGATAATCTGGCACCTGCTGTGGTTTAGTCCCCCCTATAAAAGAAGCAAAGAGCAAGCTGGGGGCTCCCACAGGGAAAAGTGTCTACCACAGGAATTTCACTTTCCATTTCCAACCAGGGCATAGCACTCTGCAGCCACCTTGATTTCCTTAAGCCTAGCCTAGGTGCATATCTTAATATAATATAATAAAATTATAGCAGGCTTCTGTCTAGTGCAAAGAGAGATAGAAGAGGATCAAGTGCCCTTCAGAAGCTGTATCTCATCTCCCCCAGGATAAACACTTCATGGCATGGCAGCTGCAGGGGGATCACTCTGCCTGTGGAGCTCCAGCAGCACTGCTTTCAGCTCCAGACAAGTTTCCACGCTGCAATCTCACAGCAGGCAGGAGCAGAAGCTCTTGCTTCCAGCAACTGTTTCTCCATTTATTAAAGAAATTTTAAAGAAAAACAAGGCGGAAAAAAGTCTTAATTGGAGCATTCCCAGCATAGCAGGGAGGGATGCTGAAAGCAAGGGAGGGATGCTGAAAGCACCACGCATGGAAAGCTGGATCCTGCCCCAGCAGCCCCGTGGGGGGTCAGTGAGGCCAAGATGAGCTTCAGGGTGGCTGGTGGGTGAGCAGAACCACCCAGCCACAGGGACGTGGGTGCCAGCACAGCTCCCAGAGCTGAGCCTCCCTCCCCAGGGGGATGCCCAGCCCCATAACTCTGCCTGCATCAGGGAGCTCAGCACCCCTTCCTGTACAAAAGCCCTCTGCTTGGCAGTTCCTAGAAGGAGAGACGCAGATCCAGCACCTCAAACGCCAGGGCTCAGGTTGCACTTCCCAGAAGCAAGTGGCATGGGGAAGCCAAAATTAGCAGGCTGATAATTCTAGCCCTTGGTACATCCCACTGGTCTAGTGGAAGGTGTCCCTGCCCATGCCGGGGGTGGAACTAGATGACCTTTAAGGTCCCTTTCAACCCACATGATTCCATGGATCTATGAAGATTCCTAGCTCCTGCACCAACCACCATGACTGCTGGTTATTACAAGGTGCTGGCAAACCCTTGCTCAGAGAAAAAAAATGAGGTAAAGGGAACTCAGAAGCCATGGGACAACCTGCAAGGCTGGTCCTGGGATTGCACCAACCTGGCTTCCCAGCCCCGTACCCCCCTGCACGCCTCCACCAGCACTTGGGTCCCACCTTGCATGCCTGAGTGGGTGCTGGAGCAGGGGGAAGGCAAGCAGACTCTGCTCCCTGCCTCTGGTTCAGCAGTGCATCCACTAACACTGGGGTTATTTAAAGCCCAGTTTTAACAGCATTCAGCTACTGGTTGCGTGATCAGGATAAAAAATCGCAATCCTAATTCCTGGCCCCCGGTGCCTATGGCAACTGGTATCCGTCTCCTTGGAAACTAATCTCGTGGTATTTGAACAATGTACCAAGGGCCTTTAATCTCCCAAAGACTGTAAATCTTTATTCTAGCCTGCTCTCTTCCTACCCCAAGAGCCAATATAAAAAGCCTGTTGTTTTCCACGAAATCACTAAGAGCCTAACTTGAATTTTATATTACACAGACACGTGCTTTTTGGCTTTTTTAAAATATTTTTTCTACCCACTAAATGAAGGAAAAATCCCATATATTTGATGCCCCTGGTGTTGCAGCCCTGGCCCCACCGCCTGGCAGGAAGGTTGCTTTCTCTGAACAGTGCTCAATGCCATATCCTGGCTCTTGCCTCAACTGGCACATCCACCTTGTCCATCTAACCAGACACTGCTCCAGATTATTACTATATTTTTATTATTATTATTATTAATTATTCTCTAGCAAAAGGCTACTCAAACTGCTAATATACAAAAACCTAGCAGCAGCAACTCATTGCTGGGGACAATGAGTCCACAAGGGCTGGCCAGAGGATGCTCCATCCCAGTCCCCCAAAAGCTGTTGGGCTCATCTTGCTCCTCAGCACTCAACCCCGATGCTTTTTTCTTTTGCAAAGCTGCAGTTGATGGCACCAGCCCCTCCCCAGCTCCCAGACAGTGCTCATCACCCACTTTCTGCTCTGCACAGGCAATTAGTTTGCTCTGCATAAGGTGGTCCCTGACAGAGAGATGCCACATAATCTCATTATGTTTAATTTTATCTCTAGTATTTCTCTCTGGTTACTGGTGTCTCAGCACCGAGTATTCCGTGTGTTACAGGATGGGCTGTTTGCTAATCCAGGCTGGCTACATAAATAAACTCATTAAAAAAAAAAAAAAGGGTTTTTTAAAGGGATGAAAGGAGGCTCAGAAATGGGAGCATCCCATTCCCCGAGCTTCCCATTCCTGTCTGCTCCCCACTCGCTTCTCCCTTATTTTATTTATTTTATGGGATGAGTCACAAAGGTGAGAGCAGGTCCTGGGTCACCCCAACCCCACAGTTGGGAGCATGAGTCTCCCTACAGGGAGCTATTGCCACCCACAGCCTCAATGCCTGCCCAGAACTGGGCACCCTGCACGGGGAGGTGACTCACACTGGCAGTGCAGCAGCCCTGGGTGATGCCCCCACCCTGGTGTGACCCGTCGAGTGAGGCAGGTACTGACGGTGCTGCCTGGGAGGTGCAGCCAGCCAGGATCCCCATTTCCTGCCCAGGCAGCCTCTGGCCATGACACCAGCCCCAAAAGCTGCCCTTTCCCATGCAAAACCTGCCAAGGCTGTGTCACTGCTGCTGCCAGAGCCAAGCCCCAGGCAGGGACATCACCTTGCATGGGGAGGCAAGACAGGGAAGCCACTGGGGATGGCAGGGGGGCTGCCCAGCACCCCAGCTGGGGCAGCAGCACTAGATCCTGCTTTGCAGCTCACTGGCTGTGGAGCAAGGTGTCCCCACCAGCGTGACAGTGCCCACAGCTCCTGTGGGGACATTCCCCAATGTCCAGCACATCTTGGGTGTACAGCACAAGATCACCCCCACATTCACAAAGGCTTGGCTTTTTCTAACACTGAGCCCTGAGTGCCACAAGCCCTGCTGTGCTGATGGCAGCCAGCCAGGGACAGGGACAGACGGATGGGACAGACCCACATCCAGAGACAGCTGCTGGTTGCAACCCCCAGCAACACCTCTGGCCCTGGGGACTCTGAGGAACTGTGCATAGACATTGGTGCCTTCACCTGGGCAGGACAGCACAGCCTTGGAGGGGTTTGCTGTGCTGCCAGAGGGATCTGGGCTGCAGTGGGGTGGGGAGTGTGCCAGCCTAGGGCAGATGCAGTGGGAGTGGCTCTGATGACAGCCATGATCCAAGGGCTGGCCCCAGGGAGCCCTGCGAGGATGGCTCCAGGCTGGCCAGGATCTGGCCCCAAAACAAGCCAGGTCCTCCCCACGTGCTTCTGCTGGGAGTCACGTCGGGACAAGGTGACCTAGCTGTTGATACCTCCTCCTTCCCAGGACTTGTCATCACTCAGGCTCGAGCATGGCAGCCTGGGACAGCATTTCCCTTCCCTGACACCTCGACCCGCCCCAGAGCACACGAGGCCCTTCTTTCCCAGGGAGAAACTGGCCCAGATCAGCCCTGGTCCCTATAACCCCTGTTTGCAAGTGGGTCAGCTCAGCTCCCTGAACATGCAGCCCCCAGCCCTGCCCTGTCTTCTCACACTGTTTTGGAAAGGATTAGCCAGAGAGATCATTGGCAGAGGTGTCCCCCAACACCATGGGGCCAGCAGAGCCCAAGGTCTTGCAGAAACACATGTTCCCTCCTGCTAAATTCCAGCTTAATTCTCATTTCCATTGTGTTATGAAATACATTATCTATTGAAACTAAGTCAACAGTTGTTTGCATTTACGTGTAAACACAGTGAATATTAGGAGCAGGGCCAGCATTATATTTGCATCCAAAATGCTGCCTGCACTGCTCTCTCTCCCTGGCTCTTCTCCATTTTTGCAGCTAAAGACACAAGGATGCAGGAGATGGTGAAACCCAAGACCAGAGCAGCCCAAGAAGCAAGAAACCCCTTGTTTTTCTCTCTCTATTTTTATTTTTCTGCAGCAGGAGAAGAAACACCCGTTTAAGCCCCCATACCACATCGACATACACACCCCTTCATCTCAGGGCCAAGTTGAAACTGCTTCAAATTCCCAATGACACACATATCTTATCAGAGCTGCTTTGCATAATGCATAAATATTTATTTGCTTTTAATCCTGCAAAGCAAACCTGCCTTGTGGCACGTTTCCCTTAATCGGCAGCTCCGGCGCCCGACAAAGCGCCAAGAGAAGCAGCGTCCCAAATTCAGAGCCTACTTCAGAGGCAGGGGCAGGGAAATCAGCACCCAAGGTCCAGCACCCACCACCTCCTGGGGTGCCCAGGGCAGGACTGGGCTGCCAAAACAGCCAAAAAGCACCCTGGTACCTTGCTTCCAGGCAAACGAAGAGCCTGGCTCAGAGACCTCATAAATAACAGAAAATAAATGTATCTGCATCATGAAACCATGGGAGTGTGTGTGAGAGGTGGCTGGATGCTGACTTAGCTCCTGGAGGTGATGCTTCCAGATGTTATACCAGGGAGGGTGGGTCTAGGCCCCCTAAAAAGAGATTTTGGGGGCAGGTGACAGGGAAGGCAGAGAGCATATGGCTGATTTTTGGGGTTCACAGCTTAGTTTTTGTACATGGGCTTGCTGAGTTGCAAAATGGGAACCATTCAATGTGATCATCCATGGGCTGGGCAACGAGGGGATCTAACACCAGAGACCAACTCAGCCTCTCCATCACCCCAGTTCAGGACATTGCTGAGCACAGCCCCAAACCCTGTCAGGACCCACACAGCCTCATATGCTACAAAGCTTGTAGGAACCAATAAAAAATGAGAATTTCCAAACATCAAATCACCCCAACACCAAAACCCCCTCCTGCTTCAGCCAGAAGTACAGGAAGCAGCACACTCACCCTCATCCATCCCCACCCCACAGCAATCACAGCATTTACATTTGGACCCTTGGGATTGTGAATTCATTCCTCAATCAGCTCCTCATAAATGGGTGGGAAGGAAAAGGCAAGGGGTGCAGCAAGGAGGTGAATGCTGTGCTCAGCTCTTCACTGCACATGCAGCCAGAGCAGGTAAATACAGAACAACTTCACAGTGAGCAGGTAAATACATAAACAGGATTTATTTCAGCCACTCTGCCTCATCCCCTGATAACCTGTTGCCCCAGACAGAGCCCCAAAATCTAATCCAAAGCAAAATGCTGTTTTTCCTCAAGATGGGAGGAAGCACCTTAACCTCTACCCAGGGTCAGTGATTTGGGACTGGGAGGAGAAACCAGCCCAGCCACCCTGAAGAGGCTTTGCCCAGGAGCTGAATGTCATCTTGCATCTCTCCAGCATCTTCAAGGAGCAGCCCCAAACCACCACCCCCCAAGGGTGGGATACTGCTCCATCCTCATGAACACCTCCCCCAGCCCCCATGTCACTGCCTTGCTACTGAGGACACAAAGCACCCCAAAGGGCAGCAAAATCATCCCTGGGAAGGAAGTTCCTGGGCCTCAATGCCTGTCAGAGCATCACTGGAGAAGTGGGTTAGTAAAGGAGGGAGGACAGAAAACCCTCTGGCACACCCAGAGCACAGAGGCTTGAGAGGAATGGTGTTTGCTGGAAGGGTCTCCACAGGTATCACAGTGGCTTTCAGGCAGGGAGCACACACTGGGGTACAGACTCAGCTTGGCACCCCCTGAACCAGACCCCGGCACAAACAGTGTTATGGGGAGGAGGAAGAAGAGAGAGCCCAGCCCCTGTCCTGGCTCACAGACAAGCAGTGCTGTTTGCACCCGTGGCTGCAGTTTTGGTTTTGGGGAGTGTGGAGCATGGGCACATGGGGCAGCACATGCAGACAAGGAAGCCATCAGCCAGCACTAGGAAGAGAGTCACCCTCCGGCTGCTCTCCTCACCTGCAGCCCTGACAGGAGACATTTCCCCTTCTCCTCTCCTGGTCTTGCACCTCCAAAGTGCCAGCTCAAGCTGCCACCAGGCACCAGCTTCCATGGCCCATGGGGACAATGCCACAGCAAAGTCCATCCTGTCTGGACACGGATGAGACCCCCAAAACAGGCAAAAGCCTTCTTGGATTCTGCAGCATCCACAGCAGCAGCTCCCCAGAGCAGAGACAATTCCACATTATTTTGAATGATCATGTTCAAAATAATAAAGGACGCCTACGTGCTCAAGTGCATTGACAGCAACCCAGCACCAGCCCAGGAGTTAAAAATAGCCCTTTCCAGGAGTGCCAGCCCTGACCACAGGCACCCCTGGCCCTGTGGGACACACACTCTCTGCTCTGCCCATTGGCATCACCACATTAGGTCCATGGCACACTCAAAAGTCAGCAGGTGTTGAAATATGGATCTTGCTTGCAGAAAAAAAGAAAAAAAATTAACCAAAAGGAGAAAAAAATATATTCAAGGATGCTATGCTGCTTGGGGAGAGAGAAATGAATGAAGATGGGGAGAAAATTCATTTGGGTTCAAAGCCCAACCCGAGCAGGTGATGTTCAGAGAGCGTTGAGGTGCAGAGGGGAGACAAGCAGCACCCTTGACAGATGTGAAAAGAGAGGAAACACTCGCATTACAGCAGTGGTACTGGAGCTGTCTTTTACCATGGAGAGCCTTGTGCAGGCAGCAGTAGGGCTGGATTCCTGCAGGTGTCATTCCCACAGAGATAAAGACCTTGGTTTGCAACAAGCAGTGGTATTGTACATAAATTACAACAGAAAATCTGGGGAAACAAAGAAGTTTTCAAGAGAGCACGTGACCTTCAGATGGGTGGCACAGGGAAAGCTGGTGGGCAGCTCTGGGGAGACAGCACCAGTGAGAAGTGGGGCTGCTCTCACCCTCCCACCCTCCAAAGGAAGAAACCTTTAGACAGGTGGGGGGAAGAATTAGCCCACCTAACCAATAAGTCTTTGAGGGGCACAGATGAAGGTGGGGGAAATGGATGCAGCAGGACCAGCAAGGAGCCTTGGGAAGGGCACAGGTGGGTGCTGGGTCTGTCCCAGAGCCAGGTTTTCACTTTGAGAGCTCATATGGGACTGGATGCATCAGGCTGATCAGCTCATGACACCAGTCATGCTTGCCTCTCTTAAATGTCTTTTCTTCTCCCCTCTCATTTTAAACAAACAAACAAAAACCCCAAAACAGCCTGACGCTAATTCTGACAGGTTTAATAAATATTTAATGTCCTGTTAAAGGTCACCACCCACTCACCTCTGCCTGTGGATCTGCAGTAACAGCACTGGGGCACTCAGCTTGGGCCATGCTGTTTTATAAGGGCCCTGATGCCCAGCCTGGCACCTCCCAAGGAGCTGTGGAGCAGGGCTGGCAGGGGCCTGGCACATGCCACCTAAGCCCCCATCTTTGATGGCACAGGGTGCCCAAGGAAGCTGTGGCTGTCCCAGGATCCCTGCAAGTGCCCAAGGCCAGGCTGGACAGGGCTTGGAGCACCCTGGGATAGTGGAAGGTGTCCCTGCCATGGCAGGGGACTTGAACAAGATGATCCTTAACGTTCCTTCCAACCCAAGCCATTCTCTGGTTCCATGACTCAAGATCCTGGATGAACTTCATCTGAGGGCACGGAGGTAAACACATTTTGGGGGACAAAAATACCAAACTCTAGCTGAGGGTAAAATGCTGTCATTTCACTTAAAGGGTTTCTGGGCATTTTTCCCCAGGAAGACAAGATGAAATTATAGCCCAGCAATTCCCCTAAAGGGTGCAGAGCAATTTATTTCCAGTGATCCTCTTCTAATGAAGCCAATTTTTAACCTTGTCAGAAGGTGCATGCAGGCTTGGGGCACTGATGCAGCTCCCTTCCCCCCACCCTGCCTTTCCCAGGATGAAAACCTCCAACCTAAACCCTAACCAGGATGTTTATTTAAGATCCAAACCCCAAAGGCATTTTAAACAAAGTTCCTCACATATTTTGCTGACCAAGTGCAATCCTTCATGCCAGTGATTGCAAGTTTGCACCCAGGGGGTTGAGGGGGTCCCCGCTGCCACCAGGATGGTGCCCCACTGCTCAGGTGGGAGCATGGATGATTCTGTGGGACCCAGGGACCTGGTGGCATCTCGTGGTGTGCTCAGAGCATTCACACACATCTGAGTCTCCACAGCTCAGCCCCATTTTTGGGAAGCTGGCCCTTAGTAGTGTAGTTGAACGACCCTACTATCACCCTGAGAGCCTCACTACACTCCAGTGGGAACTGGTCCTCACCAGTTGGAAGGGCTCAACAGCTCATGTTTCAGCTGATGAAGAGGGAGGAAGCCCTAAGAAAAAGTCCCTTCTCCATCCACAGCAGCCACTCGTGTTTCTCCTAGGACACATCTGACACCAGCCAGCAGGAAGTAGCAGGGGAGCAGCAGTACAGCAGGCAGCTCCCACTGCTCCCTGCAGCAGCTCTCCAGCAGATGGTGGCTCATAACATCATTATGTTTACCTAACAAGATTTCTTTATTGTAGCCCTCCAACAATAAAGCCAGAGCATCTAAAAGCAGTGGCCAATGCCTGGGCTTTGACTTTCCTGGTGCCAAAAATATATATATGTAATTTTAGATCTTTATATAAATCGTGATTTTAGAGGTCACAGTAATACACTGTTTTTTTTTTCCCATCCTAAACCAGATGTGACTCACATGCAAGCAAAAAGACATACAATTCAATGCTTTAAATTCTTTTCCGTGCTGGGGTGGGGAGTTGCTGTAGCAATTTGGGTAATGCCACGGGCACACAGAGCTCAACCCCCAATCTACCCAGAGCAGGACGCCAGAGATGGCATTCCTCCTCCTGGCAAGGACTGTCATTCCCTGTCTGCACAGCAAACATGGCCCCAGCCTTCTAAATAATAATGCAATACAAATAATAAAAGATAATTCCCACATATTTAATCATTACCAGAGCTCTGGGAAGAAATGATAATCAGGCCCCTACTAATTAGGGGAGACATAATCCTGCCTTTCCTACAGGTTCTTCCATCCCTGTCTCCTACCCTGCAGCGAAACAAGAAGAAATCCAGCCCAGTGGGAAGGAGTGTAGCTTTGGTAGAAGCGTCCAACAGATCCCAAAGCAGAGCCACAGTGGGCACAGCCCCATCCTGCCAATGCCAGAACACCCATCCCGCTGGACTCAGTATCCACCCTACCACGAATGTAACCCATCCTTTCTGGTACCTCTTGTGACTGTCCAAGCAGCAGCATCCATCCAGGGAAATCCCTCCCCTTGCCACCAATGTCCCTTTGGGATCTCAGCCCTGCAGCAGGACCAGCAGCTTGTCTGAAGCCTCACCCAAAAGCTTTCAGCATCCTGCAGCATTCAGTGGCAGTGGGCAGGCAGGGAGGGCAGCCCCTGTCCTGGTGCCATGGTGCCACTGAGTGCCACGCACGCTGCCTGGCACTGAGCCCTTTTGAAGTGGACAGGGTTAATAGCTGGCATAAGGATTGCTGCTAATTAGCACCAGGGCTGGGTTTGTCCCTTTCATCTGTGTATCCTGTCAGCGTGGGAGCTCTGCCCACCTCCAGGGAGCCACCCCCAGCTTGCTGAGATGGCCAGAGCTGTCTCCACTGCCCAGGGCCAGTCCTCCGGTGCTACCAGGCTGGAGCCCAGCAGCAAATGAGCAGCCAGTGCCCCAAGGCAAGGTCACCTCTCACAGGTACTGAGCAGTAGGTGGCTTCCCAGGCAGGAGACATCCACGCAGACACAGCTGGAGCCAAAGACAGAATGTGATCTCTGCCAAAACCTGGGCACAGAGATGCACTCATCCCATTAAAGGTGGGTGAAGCATCTTCCAGCACAGCAACCAGATAAAACCATGGAGATCTTTCTCACCACTGCAGTGTTTTCAATTTTCCAGTGTCATCTTGCTCTATAAGTTTTCCCTAAGCCAGACCAACTACCTCTATGTTCCTCCAAACAAGTTACCTGTTGAAAAACTTTGAAGGTTTTTAGCCAGGGAGAAGGAAGCCAAGGGCTCCTATACAGCCACACCAGGGGCACAACCCACAGCAGGGATCCCATGTACCCATCCTGCTTCATCCAGGGAGTTGAAGTGGGACTGGAAAGTCTGCTGCTGGCCATCAAGGCCCAGGCTTCTCCTCCAGGAGAAACCAAGCCAAGCAGGACACACAACTGTGGCAGTGACCAGCATCCACACACATTACCAAAAAGTTCAATGATCCAAAAATTAAAAATGCTTAAAAGCATCCTGCCCAGGAGTTTTCTTCCCAGCCATCTCTAGTGGGATCTACACCTTAAAGCACCCTCCGGGCTTCCAGGTTTTAACTGTGGGGCTGTGGGAACAGATCAACAACAGGTCTGTGGTGCCCACCACAAGCCTTTGCAGCCACCTGTTCACACCCACCTGGATGGCTCAGGGGCACTGCCAGTCCCCAGCACACCCCACAGGGGGTGTCACCCATGGGCTGGGGGCATCTGGGCTTGCCTCTTCCATCTCCTGGGGCAGAAGTCTCTAGATGCAGGTGGGCTCTAGATGGCACATTTCCAGGACCCATCCTGGGTCCACACCAACCCACCCACTGGCCCTGTTTAATGTTAGAGATGTAAAGTAAATTAAGATGGACATCTCAGCCCTCATATGAGGTGGAGATTGGCTTTGAGGAGGGACATGCTGGCAAAGGACGATGACATCCACGTGGCTGTGCAGCAGCAGTGATGCTCCTTGCTGGTCCCTCACTCATTCCACCCAGATTAGTTACCTTTTAAAACCAGCTGGACCAGCACAGAGCAGAGACAAGACAACGTGAAGCCAGAAAACTCCCACAGAAGCTGTCTGCATGACAAATGTAAATACTGCTCAGCACAGTGTGCTCCCGAGGAGGGGGTCCATGTGCCCAGTGCTTTTCTCCACAGCATCTCACCTCAAGGGATGCTTTTCTTTGCTCCCACAGCAAGGAGAGCCTTGCTGTGTTCTGGGTAAGTTCCTATGGTGGTGATTGGCAGCAGCTCCTGGACCAGCATGGGACATGAGATGGTCCCACATGCCTCAGCTGATTTGGGGGGTCTCTGGCAGAAACATCCCAGCCCAGTGCTCCACCACTCTTGGGATTGAAGCACATTTAACCAAGGGGGCTGCACCAAGAAGGAATGAAACAGCAAGCCAGAAATCCCCGTGGGCAGAATTCCAAAAGCCCACCTGGGGCCACTGCAGCTTCCTGCAGCTCTTGACTGCTTCTTAAAGATGACATTTCAAGAAATGTAAACTGAACATGCCCTGTGAAGGGACAGGGCTGCCACAGGGCAGAGCAAAGCCCTGGGAAGCTTCACTCCAGTCTGCAAAGAGCTGCCACCTCCTCTGCAAACCTCCAGCTGGGGCTGCTCTCTACCCCCAGCCCCACTGCTCTGACCACAATCCAGATGGACATCAGACCCCTTCCCCATAGCTTCAGCTGGGCTCTTCCCAAAGAATGAGCCAATAAATACACATTTAGCCCACGGATAGCTATCTCCATCTCGGGAGGGGCTGCCAGTAGGTCCTTTCCTGTCCTCAAGAAGGTCTCTGGTGGTGGCAAACCTCTGCTCCCCCCTCAAAGCCCTGAAGAAGTTTTGTCATTACCAGCAAGGTGTTAACACAGCCACACATGTGGTTGGAGGAGCAAAGCAAGAACAATAACACAGCCCCTCATGTGCTCATCATGCCCACTCCCCAAACCATCACACACCCCTTGCACCTCAGCCCAGTCATCCTGGAGCAGCAGGATCCATTCTCACACTTCCTTCCATGACAAACCACCACCACCTCCACTCACCACAGGCATCTGCAAATGGGTGCTGGCAGCACCCAGAATAACCATGCCCTGACACCACTGCCCAAGTGGGGACAGCCAGCAGCAAGCCCTGCACCCAGCCCAGGGGTCAGCCTGGCAGCCAACATCCAGCTGGAGTCCCTGTGCATTCCTCCAGCCTGGCTGCTGGGGTGCTGCTGACAAAATTCCTGAAGGAAGTACAGGGCATTGATAATTGCCAAAAAACATCTGAGCTATTTCCTGTGGGAGAAGCAGACGGGAATCCCCCATTAACTCCAGTAGCCAGAGGTGGTGTTTTGGCCTGGGACTTTGGGGGTTTGGTATTCTTCTCCTTCCTATAAGCATCACTCCAGTTATATGTGATGCACACCACGTAGGACCTGTGCCCTCTGTGCTGGCCCCAAAGCCCACCTTTCTTGTCACCTCCTGCCCCATGCAAGGTTCTTGTGAAAGGAAGGGCTGGGCTGCCAGTATGGGCACTGTGTCTCACCCAGGCAGATGGAGCCAGGTTGCTAAACGTGTCCTTGAGCAGCTTCCTGCTCATCTGCCCCAGCTTCTCATTAGCAAACCCGAATGAGCAGCGACAGCACCAGCGGCTCCTCCAGAGATGGGAAAGCCCTCTCAGGAGGGACAGCAGGAGCAGGCAGCAGTGGCCACCAGAGCATATCCCTGGCATCACTCCTCAGCTTCTGCAAGCACCACGTGAGGGCAGCTGCCCGATCCCTTCTCCTGTCCATGGAGTGGCAATACATCCCTGGCAGGTGTCACCCCAAAAATGTGGCTTTGAGAGGCCATGCCAGCCTGGAGAGCCAGGGTGCATGGAAAACCAGTGGCACAGCCCCAAAGCAGGGCACCCTGTCCCTCAGTGGCCACCGGTGGTCACAGGGAGTCTGGCTCTGCAAGGCTAAAGGGAGAAGAGCAGGGGACCCACGGGTGTTCATAAAACCACACTGCCCTGACACACGGTCCTGACACGCAACCAGCTGCTGACACTGCTCCAGTGGCAGCACGTGGTGCTGTGCCAGGGCTTGCTGCTCTGCCTCAGGGGCTGCAGCAGAGGCACTGGCACACGGCCTTCAGCACCCCAGCCCCCCGGCTGCCAGCAGGGCCGGGTCTCATCCTGGTGGGCCCCATACTGCTTTCTCAGTTCACATCAAGTGCTGCAGCAGTTTCCACAGAAGGGGATTCTGTGGGCTCAGATGGGCAACAACCAGCTCAATGGGTCTGGGTGCATTGTGGGGGCCTCTGGAGAATTAAAGGCTCTCATATCCACAAGATTACTCCCCAGCTACAGCACTTCCACAGCTCCTTCAGAGGGAGCAGCACAAAGGGCAGACACCCTGAAGCTGAGGGCTCCTGTTATGCAAGGCCACACGCTGATGTCCCCAGGTGGTTCCAGTGTCCACAGCTTCACACTGACAGGTGACAGATGTGGCAGCAGGCTGGGTGACCAACCTCCAAGTGCCCATAGCAGCTAGTCCCACGGCTCTGCCATGGTGCTCAGTGGCACCACCACCTCCCAAAGTGCCCTCGCCTGGCTGTGCCCAGAGCCCACCACAAACAGCCAGGATTACCTGCACAGCACCGCCGGGTCCAAGGCTCACTCCTGCACAAGGCACATTAATAGGATCACTCCAATTTACAGCTTATCCCTGATAAACCCACTGCCAGCCCCACACGCTGCAAGGACAAGGGCACCTGCTCCTCAGGGAGCAACTTTCTCCCTATCACAGACATCCCTCGGCACCAAAAATCCTCCACTCGCCCTGTAGAGGATGCCTGTTCCTTCAGGCCATGGGCCACGGTGCCCAGGCCAGTGACCAGTCCAGCTGAAGCTCCAAGTGCTTCACCAGCTCAGCGCTGTGTGTCTATTTCCAGCAGCACTGCTGCCAATCCCCACACCAGCAAAGAGGAGGCAAGCTCCAGCAGAGACTTGCTTCCAGCTCCCCTTCCTGCCTGGCACCATCCAACGTCCAGGGCAGCTGGTGGTGCTGGAACTGCCTTCAGGATGTGGGCCACCACTGAGGGCCAGCCTGACATCCCCTATCCAAACCCCCAGCTCTACTGCTCCCTGCAGCCCCCTCTGCAGCACTATCACCCCCAACTCCTAATGCCCTCCCAGCCTTACTGCTTCCTGGCATCCCTTCAGAGCCCCCATGGACCCCACCAACCCCAAGGCCCATCGTCACCCCCAGCATTCCCCCCACCAGCCCTAGTGACCCCCCGGCTGCAATGAGCTCAACACCCCTATCAGCTCTAATATCCCCAGCATCTCCAGGCCCTACAGATCTTCAGTATCCTTCCCAATCCTAATAACATCCAGAACCCCTGCAAAGCTCTATTACCCTGCAGCATCCCCCAACCCTAATGCCCTCCCCCAGCCCCACTGCCCTGCAGCATCCCCCAACACTATCAGCTCCCAGTATTCCTATTACCCCCCTGAACTGTCCCACACTGATGAGCCTGGCATTCCTCCACCAGCATCCCTCCAGCCCCAATAATCTCAGCATCCCTCGCAGCAACCCTATTGCTCCCCAGCATCCCCCGTGCCTTGATGCCACACTGCACCCCCACAGCCCTATCTGCCCCCAGCAGCCCTAATGAATCCCCCAACCCTACCATTCCCCAGCATCCCTCAGCCCTAAAGAGCCCGGCATGCCCCCCCGCCCTACTGCCCCCCCAGCCCCGCAGCCCTATCATCTCCCCAGCAATCCTACTGCCCACTGACATCCCCCGTGCCTTGATGCCGTTGAGCAGCCCTGCAGCCGTATCACCCCTCCAGCAGTCCTGCTGCCCCCCTGCGCATCTCCCAGCGCTCACCCCTACCTAATGTCCTGTGCTGCATCCTCAGCACCACCCTCCCCCAGGATCCCCAGTGCTGCCCTGCACACCTCCAGCCCTAACACTGCCAATCACCCCCCGAATCCTGCTGCCCCCCGCATCCCTCAGCCCTATCCCCCCACCCCCAGCCCTACCGCTCCCCCAGCCTCCATATCCCCCTGCCCCATCGCACCCAGCACCCCCATGTGCCCCCCGCCGCTGCTCCCCCCCCAGGGCCGTGACTGGGGGTGGAGAGGGGACCCGTCAAGAGGGGAGGGGAGGCCAAAACTTTTCCTTACCGTGGGCG
>JAYDZK010000066.1:7930858-7942588 GCA_034509185.1 Euphonia xanthogaster | reverse complement strand
CGCCGAGACGAACCGGGCCAGGCGGGCGCGCCCCCGGCGCGGCCGGCTCCGGGGTGCCGTGGGTGCGTGTCGCCACCTGTTGGTGTTGGCACGGCTGGGTTTGACCTCGTGTCGTGTGGATTGGCACCTCTTGGCACGGCTGGATCCGTCGGGACATGCCATGGTATAGAATCATAGCACCGCATCATGGTTTGGGTTGGAAGGGACCTCAAAGACCATCTTGTTCCAAGCCCCCTGCCATGGGCAGGGACACTTTCCACTGTCCCAGGTTGCTCCAAGCCCGGTCCAACTTGGCCTTGAACACTTCTAGGGATGGGGCAGCCACAGCTGCTCTGGGCAACCTGAGCCAGGGCCTCACTGCCCTCACAGGGAAGAAATTCTTCCCTGCCCTCTGGCAGTCTGAAGCCATTCCCCTTTGTCCTTTCTTTCAAGCCCTTGTTCAAAATCCTTCTCCAGCTCTCATGGAGCCCCTTTAGGCACTGGAAGGGTCTCCAAGTTCTCTAGGATCTCCCCAGAGCCTTCTCTTCTCCAGGCTGAACAACCCCAGCTCTTCAGCCTGTCTTCATTAGCAGAGATGCTTCAGAGGCATAGCACAGCTCAGTTCAGCTCAGCCTGGCCCTACCCAGCTCAGTTCAGCTCAGCCTGGCCCTGCACATCTCAGTTCAGCTCAGCCTGGCCCTGCCCACCTCAGTTCAGCTCAGCCTGGCCCTGCCCAGCTCAGTTCAGCACACTCTGGCCCTGCACAGCTCAGGTCTGCCTGTCTTGGCTCAGCACAGCATAGCTTGGCATGGGGAAAGGAACCCACCAGGAGTGAGCGATGCTTCTCTGAGTTCCTTGCTGCATGTTGACGAATGGCAAATTAAAATGAATGAAAAACTACTAAAAATAACTTGACACTATTTTAACCTCTGAAGTTTTAGAAGTACTGACACTTTTCCCTGGAAGTATGTGTTAGGCAGCTGCTCCATTATCTGCCCTCTCCAGGGCCATGGGGAGAAGAAAACATTTTAAGAGGAAACACTCTCTTTCCAGTTTCTGGAGAAGCATAGAAGGGGGTTTTTCTGTGCTGCTGAGCAACATGCAAGCACCCAGCACCTCATGTGTCACTCCCCATGTCATTAAATCTCAAACTCATTGCATTTGTAGCCATAGCCCCAGAGGTCCAGCAAATCCCAGTAGGTTTCCAGTAGGAATACTCAGGGCAAGACAGGTCCCACTTGGGTGGTCAGAGCTGGTCCCTAATTCATACCTGTGGTGCCTGGGACCATGAATGCTGTGTGAGAACACACTTGCTGACAAATTAAACGACAGATCTTACTGTGAAGAAAGAAATCAGGGCATCTTTTGGCTAATTAACTTTAAGCCAGCACCTCACCAGAAAAACAACCACCCAGCAAAATTAATTTAACTGGGTCACCAAGAACAGTATGTGGGAGCTGCCTGCACAGAACAGGCAGATTTCCATGTCCTGCTTTTGCTGGTGCCCTTCAACACTTTCCCCAGTATACTGCCTACCCAAGCCTGTGGCCCTGAGCAGGGAAATCTGCATGATTAATAAAAAGAGGGTGGGAAAAGGTGTATTTTGGTGCAACATCCCTGTGCTGTGGCTGTGCATGTCCCCTGCTCTGTGCCCTGGAAGCACTGTGGCCCCACAGTGCCCATGGCAGCAGACAGAGGCTTGGGTAGCTTGGAGCTCCTGCCTGCAGCCATACTTGAGTCAGGATAATGCCAGCATTACAGATCAGTCAAAGGAACATGGTTGTGTCTCTATTGGGAGAATTAAGCATCCCCTAGCATGTGTTCAACTCATCCCCACTGCAAATAAGCTGCAGGCAACACTTTTCAGACCCTTGAAAGGATGCTGCCCCTCAGACCTTGGCAGAGAGTCCAAGGTTCTCTGGCCAAAGACGAGCAGCTGGCTTGCTCTAACAGCCCAGGGAACTTTTTTGCCCTTTGCCTTCTTGCAGCAGAGCTGGTCCCAAGTCTGGGACCCAAATGCTGAGCATTGGGGGATGGCTGTGTAACATCTGGCTTTGGGGTCTCATTTTTCTCCTCAACATTGGACACCATGAACTGAAATGAGGTTGGAGACCCATGGGTACCACCCTTGGTCACCAGTATATGAACAGGGAGCTCAGTTCCAATAGCTCCCAGCAGGGCCTACTCCTACCTGAGCAGGGATATGAGAGCTAGGGACAGGGAGAGGCCAAAATAATCCTGACATTTAGAGAAGCAGCCTGGGAAGATGGTGGGAGGGAGAGCAGGGCCACTTGAGGAGCTCTCCTGGGGCTGTTGCCAGTTGGGGCTGTGGGCTTCAGGGAGGAGGTGGACTACCTGGTGGGAGTACAAATGTTCCACAGATATTCCACTGAAACTGAATCCACTCAGGTTAGCTCAGCCCCCCATGCTCTGGGGATGCTCATGCTGATGAAAAGGAGACCTGGTCCAGCTGGGGGACAGATGCTATGGCTCAAATGTACTTTTGCATCTCTTTCCCATCAAAGAAGAAACCTGTCACAACAGGGTAAAAGTGGGGGCAGGATGTTTTATTTGGGGGCCAAAAGAGCCCCACAAAGCCATCCAATGTGAGAGGGATGGTTTAATCTCCTCTATCTCAGCAATAAAGGACTTCCTTGTCACAGTGCCAACAAAAGAAAAGGCAACATCACCAGGAAACAATCCTATCTGCAGAACTCTTTTTTTATATAATTTGTTAATTAATGACTGCTGGGCATCACAAGGATTGTTGTTTTCTCTGATATGCTGATTTCTTCTGTCTCAGTGGAATTGGAGATCACAAAAATAAAATTAAAAAAGGAGAAAAGCTGCTTCTTCAGAAGCAGGAACAGGGGAAAAGTTTTAGTAAAGTCAGGAGAAATTTAATTGAAAGAATGAGTATATTTCTTCTTCCTGAAGGGGTATTGTGTTCTTTTGCTATAGCAAATTGCTGGTTAAAGCGACCAAGACAAAACAAAATGGTTTTTAAATTATAGATCAAAGAGCAGGAAGTTTCTGGAATCCTACCCCCACCTCATATTCCCAGGCAGGTCTCTGGTGAGCAGTGTGGCTGCAGGGGACTGGCATCACCCAGAGTAGTGCTGGGAGATGCAAAAACCACATGAGGAAAAGCCTAGAGGAGTAAATACTGGGATCTGCATAACTGGGTGGGAGGCTTTGAGGTTTGTGGAGGGGCAAAGAGCTTCTCCAGCCATTATTTTCACTTGGAAGAGCAAGATTTTGCACTCAGAAATTGACCACCAGGTTTGGGGCTGTATTTGTAGCAAGTCCATCCTGTCCCAAGCCAGCTCCTACCAGGAGAGCCATGCTTCAAGGCAGCCCAATGTAGTGTTAATTCTTTTGCAAGGTATATGCTACTGAGTAAAAAACTTGCAAGGATTCCCTGCAAAACCCAAGCTGATATTTGTAGGTCCCAAATATATTTGAAGAAAGACCAGGAAAATGATTAGCCTCTCTCCTTTCCCTGCCCACTGGGGCTCAGTGATGGCTTACACTGACTATTTGCTCTGCCTACTTGCACCTCACACACCTCATTGCTCACCAAGTGCCCACAGCCCTGCTGCTTTTTCAACCTGTACTGCTCAAAGGGTTTGCTCCAGTGCATCAACAAAAAGGCTTTTCTAGCTGTCTTGTGGTCCATTTAATTATTTCCATGCTATGGAGAGGCAGTGAAGTGCTACTGAACCAGAGCCTCTGAACAGTGTCCTGGGGAGCAGAGCAGGGAGATTTCCACTCTCTGATTTCCCCCATCCTTCTGACCCTCATGTCACCTGGCAGGAGTAAAGGGCCCTTTCCTAAGCTGATGCCACTGGGATTGGTTTTGGCTCAGGAGTTCAGGGGATGAAGAATCCTGCACACACCCACCCAAGTACCAGCAAAATCCCAAGGGGACCCAACAGCCCAGCCCTTGGTTCTGGGTTCCCCTCTGCAGACTTCAGGCATCGTAAAGGGACAGGTGAGGCCCAACCCATGGAAATCCCACTCTGTGAGGTGGAAAGGCAGGCATCAGGGTTATCCACACACCATGTTTTGGCTGAGAGCATCACCTCTCCTGACAGCAAGGGTCTAGGGGGTGTGCCTGCCTGAGCCCTGCCCAAGGTCAGGCTGTTATTCATCCATTTTTAATCAAGTCTGCAGCTGAGGTTACAGCCTCAGCCTTTGAAAGCATTGCAGAATTTCGCAGTGTGGCTCCAGCTTTGCCTCTTGTCACCTTTCCTGTGGGACTGCAGCCCCAGCAAAGCTCCTTGCTCTTCCCCTTCAAGGCTGCTTTCAGCCCTGGATTGCAAGCCCCTGGCACTCCAGCTGGCTAAGCCATCACCACTGAAGGCCCACACCCCATTCCATGCTGGGAATGAACTAAGGGTGTCAGTTCTCTGCAGCCCTGGGGTCTTGGTGCTGGTACCCCAGTGGTGCTGCTGGCCTGGCACAGCCCCCCCCAGTGCAGGTTGGGGCTCCCACCCACTCGTGCCCTTGGAGCACTGATGCCAAGGGCAGGAGGCATTGACATTCCCCCAGGGTTCGCACAGTGCAAAAGTAAACTTCACGATGTTATCCACTGATCTGGTAATTAATACCCTGGATTCTTTTTATTGGAATGAGCAAGGGCCAGGACATGATGGGGGTTTTAATTAAGAGATGGAGGAGCACTTGCTCCCACAGTTTTCCCTGGAAGGGGCTGTGCTGGGTGGGGGGTTAAGGTCTGGTCTGCATGGGGTGTCCAGTGCCCTATACTGGGTGCCTCTGGAGTGATCCCAGCTCTGCATCCAGCATACCAACCCATACATCTGCTCTACCTACCTATGCTCTACATTTAGTACCATGCCAGACCCCACTGGCTCTTTTTTTAAGTGAAATGCTCTCAAGATCTTTAAATATTAGGCACAAAATGTTTTCCCTGTGGTGTGCTCTGCTCTGCAGCACCCATCCAGGGCAGGGAGCAGGCGGGAATGCTCTACTCGGCAGAACCAAGGATGCCAGGGTCGTTTTGCTCCAAAAACTGCTGTATCTGTAGTTGATCCCGCTGCTATTTTTAATACAGATGCCTTATTGAGATTCAAATGAATGTTTCAAATCCTTGCTCCTTTGCATAATTCTTTTTAATTAACACTTCAAAGGTTTGAACACAGGATCCATACTATTTCCCTAACGAAGTTGCCTGAGCCTCCTTTCCCCCTAAGCTTCCTCAACACATTTCTGAGGGATAAAGTAGGGGTTGGGGCTGTCTCCTGTGTCCCCTCTGCAGGGGCATGATGGCATTTGGGATCAGCCTCTGCAGAAACAGGAGCTAAAGGAGTAGAGGGGAGTGATGGCTGCACTGGCTACCATCACTCACCCCTGCCACCAGCTTGACATACACTGGGCAGCCTGAGCTTGGCACAGAAATCATGGTGTTTGAAGTGAAAATGGGCAAGCTCACTGCTCCACCATCCCCTGCCCCAGCCCCAACTGGTGCTCTAACACATTTTCACCCCACATCAAATAAAACCTCCCCAAAAGGAGCATCCATCTCCAGGGTCAACTTTTGGTCACATTTTCAACCTTCCTGGCTCTCAAAAGACCCAGAGGCACCTTTCTTCCTTCTTAAATTGTACTTCGAAAATAGAACCTGGGATTGTCATGCAATTGCATTCACTAGGAAGAGCTGTAGCTTTTCCTCAGGTAGCCCAAGAGCTGGGAATGATAAAAGGTCCCAAGTGTGTAACAGAGACATAGGCACAAAAGAAACAGCCCAGGTTCCCATCACACCTTTCCCCCATTGCTGTACCCACAGGGTCTCCCTTTCTTGAGTGGGAGCAACCTCACTTTGCAGGATTGGGACTCCAAGGAACAGCATGGTTTAACACATAGGAAAATAAGCTTCAGCTTTAATTTCTGCAAGTGCAGAAATGATTAGACACAACAAATGGTATAATTAGCAGGATGTAATAAGAGACTGTCCCTGACATGCAAAGGAAGTGGGCCTTTGTTCATCTACAAAAGACATTAATTTGCAAATACTCTCAATAATAATTTTTTGTTATTTAGACTGATATTTTGAAAGTCTCCAATAAAATGAGAAATCTGGACTAAGCATTCCAGTTGCCTTTCCAAGTGCAGGAATCCAGCTTTGAAGTTCTTCTTGATAACATCTTTTTAGAGCCTTGACTGCATCAAATTAAATTCTGATTACCCTGATAGTGCAGTACAACTTCCAAATGTATTCAGGTAACTTTGTTCTGGAATGAAAAAAGCTATTTTGACAAGGATGCTTGCTAGGCAGCAGAGAGATGGAGAGGAAAGAGCTGTGCCAGGGATGCAGCACATCCCCAGCCTCAATTTCAGCCCTGGGGCTGCTAGGCTGTAGTGCCCCAGCAAGCCAGGTCATTGGCACTGGGAGTTGTAGCAGTGAGGGGGGACACAGGCAGACTCTGCAAAAGCCAAATTACACCTTAGGTGGTTCACAAATCTCCCAGCACCAGAGCCCAGGGCCATTTGGCCCTTCCAGAGGGGACATCCCAAAGGAACGTGCCCTCGGGTGGTGGTCCTCAGAGCATGGACCATGGCTGGCCACAGGATATGTGTTAGTCCAGGACAGACACATCTGTGCAGAGATATCACCTCTACCTGCAGAAAGGCCACTTGATGTCTCTTGCCTACCTCAGTCCTGGTAAACTCAGCTTTAAATCACTGGTCCAGCTGTGGGCACAGGCACAGTATCCCAAGGATGTCCAAGTGATGTCCAAGGTGCAGGCTGGATCCCTGTGCAATCCTCACCCAGTCCACTAGCAGTAGTGCTGCTCCCTGGCCCAAGCTTCACTCCATGGCTGGATGTCAGGATGAAAATAAAGTGCAAATATTATTGTTGACAGAGATTATTAGCTCCCCCACTGTGATTTAGGCATCTTTAAACTTCATGTTTTATTAATCCTCACTATACAATTAACGACATCAAAATGTGATGTCTGCAAACAAAGGGATGCACTGCAGCATTATCTCTGTAAAATACAGGACTTGGCCACTTGATTGTAAATATGCACGTTAAGGCATTATATAGTGGGGTTACACAAAAGATGGAGGTGGAGTCACCTGCCCTGAGCAGGGATGTGGTTCTGGTGGCCTTTGCTTCCTGCCCATGCATATTCCCCCCAGGGGAGGGCTGGCTGGATGGAAAACTCACTGTTTCTTCCAGCTGTACTGGATTACACCTCCTGTCCCCAAAACCTGTCTTTTCGGCTTGAGTGTTCCTGTAGGAGTTTTGGCTGCAAAAGGGGACTGTCTTGTTGATCTGGAAGCGGGTGTGGGGACAGCTCAACAGCTGCTGCTGGAGCTATCCTCTCCCTCAGCAGCCAAGATGGGATGATGGAGCAGAGGGTCACAAACCTCCTTGAAGCCACTGCTCAGTGATGGGCTTTGTTAGGATCTGCTAAGTGCCAGATGCCTCTGCCCAAATTAAGCTGAAACGAGACCATATGTGAAAGTCATTAATATGGATTTTATTTAACAATAATTGTGAGGTAAAAAACAGAAAAGAGGGGTGGGAAAGAAAGGGGTGAGTGAGACATCAAGTAGAAGATGACCACACACAGACCTTGCAGCATCTGTTGGTCCTTCTTCACCCTGGGCTTCACTGCCCATCTGCAGCACCTTAGGACCTCATGTGACTGGGTAGCAGCCACCTCTGAAAAACAAGACAATGAATGTAACACCTTCATCAACCCCTTCCCCACACTAGCATTGCCTGAGCCCCATGGACTTTCTGCAGCTGGAGATTTCTTCCAAGCAAACTTCAAATGACTTATTCTCCTTCCAGCTGCTGGAGGACAGTGAAACCCATGGGAGCAGCCAGTGCCTTCAGCACCCACTGTAGAAATAAGCCACACAGTGCCTGAGGGACCAGCCATTCTTGCACAGATATTTTAGATGCTGAAACCTTGCACTGCACAGGGTCCAGAAGCTGCTGGATAAATGGAAAGTCTCAAGTTTTTTATTCTTGATAGAGATTTCTGCCCATCTTGAAAAAAAGAAAATAGGAGGATATCATGGATCACACTGCACAGACCCTGTTATAGCTTTGGAATAAGGCTGCAGTGGCCAATTTTCAGGGTGTTATTGTTAGTCACCTGTAATTTTCTTGGGGTCTCACTCTGGAATCAATCCATCACCTGCAAACCTCACCAACTATTTGAAAAGAGTTTAAAACTTTCAGGTAATTCTGATAGTGGAGAATTTTACTTGAAGTCCAGAAAAAGGAGGAGCCAGGAAACAAGGAAGAAATCATCCCAGTTTTTTCCCTATATCCCAAGACAGCCGGCAGTGCATTTCTGTAAAGAATTTACAACCCATGGACACAAAAAACACTGCAGGAGGAGATGGGTGTTTTGTTGCAGTATGAGTGCTGCTGAGCAAGGGCACAGGCCACAGACAGTCAAGGACATTCCCAACTGAGAGAGGGTTTAGCATGGAAAAAGCACCAAGTGCCAACAGTGCTGCATATTTAATGCAGAGTAGTTCTACAGCTCTTATAAAGACTCAGAAGTTATAACATGGGGTCCTACTCATGCTCTCAGCTGAGAGGCATTTTCCTGGCTGGCAAGAAGAAGGAGCTAGAACTAGTGTGGGCTTCTGGCACTGCCTTTCCAGCACCTGCACAGGAGCTTGAAGTGAAGGAAAAAATTCAAGCAAAGCCATCTTGGTAATGTTTCTCAAGTCCTGACCCTGCAACAGAAAGCCTGGAAGCTTCAAGATCCCCCCTTCTGCTCTGCATTTTGGCATGGGAGGTGGAATTAACCCCATCAGAGATGGTATTCTGATTTCTTTACAAACTGAAACACCTTGTGGGGCAGGAGATATGCCAGGAAGGAATCACACTCCTCTGGCCCCAAAGCAGAGGTGTTCTGGGAATCTCAGCAGCCCTAGCATTTAGGGAACACCGTGGCCCCTGCCCACAGCCAGTGGGATGAGGAAATGGGATCCCAGCATTCAGCCAGTTGCACTTGCTGCAGTGTAACCATACCAGGATTGGGGTCTGTAGCACTCCTGTAACCTTGTCTTCAGCTGTATTTATATCAATACCATTATGTGTGACAGTCCCTCCATCTGTCATGCTACCATGATTGGTCACAGTGTCACTTGCTGTATCTGATTGTCACTGTGTAAAGGGAAATGTATCTGTGAATGTACATGCGTCACAAGGAAATTATTATGAGAAGTCATTGATATGGGGCTAACTAAAAGCATTTTATTAATGACCAAATGATGATCTAATGGTAATTAATCAATGACTGAATGAAAAAGAGAGAGTAATCAAATCGTGAGCAATCAAGAATTGAATATTTGTTATACAGGGATTTGACCATGGTTTGAAGATTACTTAAATGATAGTGTAGACAATGGTTTAAATTATTATTTATGTGAAAATTTAGACAATGATTTAGTGCTCAAGCACTCTGCTACCTACTCCACTTGTCATAATTGAGCTATAGCTGGTTATATAGAAGGTGCTGGCCCTGACAGCTGTGAGGGCTTGCTCTTGTGGTGAGAAGGCCCTGGCGAGTCTCTGGCTGCCAGATGCATGGAAAAAACCACAGGACATGAGGAGCAGGGCCCTCCATCCCACCACACTTCTGAGTCCCAGTGGGTGTGTCAGTTTTGCAGCAGCCACAGCTGGCCAAGCTAGAGCTCCCACCACCGCGTGCTCTTCCCAGCCCCACAGAAAACACCACCTCAGTCCCCTTCTGGGCTGCCCAGGCAGACCCTCTGGAGACCCACAGAGGAGGCAGAGGGAAGGGCTGCTGTTGCAGCAGCACCTGCTTCTGTCAAGGCTGGACTGGGCACGTCCCAGTGCTAAGCCAGCCCTGCTGAAGGAGCACTCAGCACTGCCACAGTCTGCAGGGCTCTCTGGAGGAGATGTCCTCCATGCCTGGGCTTTGCAGATTATTGGATGAGATGATCCACATTGCTCCAGGACTGGCAGCTGCACAGGGTATTCAGGTCTGCTGTGGAGGACATCTGCACTGATCCCTTGGAGTGAGGAGACCAGACCTCACTCACCCTCAGGACTGTGCCTGCCTACCCAGGACGACAGGCACGGTGTCCTCCCCCCCCCGTCAGGTGGGGAAATACAGGCACAGAACAGAGAGAGAGGGAGGAAAAAGAATATCACCAGTCTGTAGGTCTTGCATTGCACCTGCCACATGGTGTGTCCAGATCTGGGGCTGAGAGGCAGAGAAGAGACACAGGAGAGGAACGAGCAAGAGGGGGCAGGGAGGGGGAAGAGGGGGAGAGGAGATCCACTTCCTTTCATAATTCACCTGGGTGCCCGCCTCTGATGCAAACTAGATTTTTCACCTGTTCGTTGGTGGATGCACAGCCATTCTCCAGGTAGTGACTTGGGGGTGGGGACTGAGCATGACTCTCAAGGCAGAGCAGGAAGTTGGCTCAGAACAGCACTGCCCCACCTCTGCAGGATCCTCACTTTCCATCAGAACTTTCCTGTTTTAACAGGAAATATTTGAGATAAAACATGTTCAGGCCTGGTCGTCTGCAGTCCTGGAGCACATTGCTTAGGATTGCATCCAGATAGTTCTGGAATATTTCCAGTGAAGGAGACTCCACATCCTCTTCTGAGCAACCTGTTCAGTGCTTGGTGGCTCGCACAGTAAAGAAGCTCTGCCTCATGTGCAGGTGTAACTTCATGTGCATTGATTTCTGCCCATTGCCTCTTTGCTTATTGCTCAGCACCACCGAGCAGAGGCAGACTCCATTCATCCTCTTTCCTTATCAAGAAAAACTTGCTCAAGATTAATTTCCTCCTCACTATTTTTTTAAATAGTGGCTGTTAGTGCAGACAGAATTGTGATAAATTCCTGTTGCCAATACACAGATTTCAATGGAAGAGTCTATTTCACAGCAGTAAAGTAACTGAATTCAAACAGAAGGGAAGGAAAAAAAACCCAAAAGCTACCACTGCTGCAGCCAAAAGTATGAGAGGTGCCCTCATGGATTTTTTTTTTCTAATGACAAACAGCTTTGAAATAAACTAATCCCAAAAGCTTTTAAAGTTTTTATAGAGGGGGAAAGGGCTTGCTTCTGACACCATTTCTTTATGTTTGCAAGTCAGACTAATTAAAGGCTGTTCACAGGAGGGATGGTTTCTTGAGGGACACAGGCCGTGTGTCCCGCACTCGGAGGGATGCGGGAGACCCTTCCCTGGAGGCCCTGGGACCCCCTGAGGGGCTGTGGGGACCCTCACACAGAAGGACATGGAGACCTCCCTATGGAGGCCATGAGGACCCTCACACAGAGCCTGTGGGGAACGCTCCCAGGGGCCGGGAGCCCTCACACAGAGTGGTGTCTGGGACCCTCCCTCACACGGAGGGGTGTGTGGGACCCTCCCTCACACAGAGTGGTGTCTGGGACCCTCCCTCACACGGAGGGGTGTGTGGGATCCTCCATTACCCAGACTGATGTGTGGGACCCTCCCTCACATGGAGAGGTGTGTGGGACCCTTCCTCACACATAGCGATGTGTGGGAGCCCCCTCACACATAGAGGTGTGTGGGACCCCCCTCTCACGGAGGGGTGTGTGGGACCCACCCCTCACACGGAGGGGTGTGTGGGACCCCCCTCACACATATAGGGGTGTGTGGGACCCCCATCTCATGGAGGCTCCGGGGCTCCTCTCCCGCGGAGCTTTGCGGGCTCCGTGCGCGGAGCGGGCCCGGCTGTGCGGGCG
>JAYDZK010000066.1:7911357-7930572 GCA_034509185.1 Euphonia xanthogaster | reverse complement strand
CTTCCGATCTGCGCCCGGGCCGGGCCGGCCGCGCCGCCGATGCGGGAGCGGTGCCGCTGCGGGTTACCGCGGCCTCTCGCGCAGGCGCCCAGAGACCCCCGGAGGACGAGGAGGAGGAGGTCGAGGTGGGATGGCAGGAGAAGCTCTTCAGCCAGGTGCGTGCACGGAGAGGAGGGCGGGAGGGAGTTCGTGGAATGGGTCAGGTCGGAGGGGTCATCCAGTCCGACTCCCCTGCTCAGGCAGGGACCCCAGAGCACGCTGCTCAGGCTTGTGTCCTGAGCTGGGGCTTTGAAATACCTCTAGTGAGGGAGACTCCACGCCCTCTCTGGGCAGCCTGGTCAGATCTTGGTAACCGCAGAGGGAAGAAGTTCTTCCTTGTGTTTAGGTGGAACTTTCTGGGCATCAGGTCCTGCCCGTTCCCCTTATCCCATTGCTGTTCCCCAAGGAGCAGAGCCTCGTCCATGCTCTTACCGCTCCTTGCAGACACTGATAGGGATGAGGTACCTCTCAATGTCTCTTCTCGAGGCTGAACAGCCCCAGCTCCCTCAGCTTCTCATCGTAAGAAAGGTGTTCCTTGATGAACTTTGTCACCCTCTGCTGAACCTGCTCCAGGAGCTCCATGTGTCTCCCGTCCTGTCCAGAACTGGACAGGCTTGGGGGAGCTCCCTGACACCCCCTTTTCTGCACCTTACTGTGGGGTTCCTTGTTTCAGGGTGAGCTACTGTGCCCAAAGCTTTCCAGATGGGCATCAGTGGTGCTGCTGGCTGCCACATGCCTGAGCAGTGTTGGAACTGCTCTGGAGCTTGGTTATTTGCTGGGATTCCCAAAAGGTCTTGTCTCTGGTGTGGCTTTGGAAAAAAGCTGAAAAATATTTGTGGCTTTGCCAAAGCTGGTGAGAGGAAGCTGTTGTGCTTTACCTGTGGTGCTGTCAGTTTGAGGTGGATCTGTACCGGAATGAGTCAGCCTGCCAGACTCCCCTGGACTGGCAGTACCATGAGGAGATCCGGAAGCTGGAGAAGGCTGGAGGTCGGAAGAACTGTCGCATCTTCACCTACACCGACCACGACCGATTCACCAACCTAGAGGAGGTACCAGCTCTTGGTTACTCTGTGTCTGTCAGAACTTCCAGTCCTACTGCAGAGGGAGCATTTCTTGGTTCTCAGCCGGGTAGATACCCTGAGTGCAGGAGAACACACTGCTGCAAAGCAGTTTCCTCATGTGCCCCAGACCTGGGGTGGGATGTCCTTGGTTCAGAGCAATGGTCAGGACAGCCAGAGGGACTTGGCTCTGCAGGAGCACTGCTCTATAGGAAGCCTACTGGGTGGAGTGAGCTGTATTTTGCCACCAGAACAGTGAACGAATTCTGCAGTCATTTAGCAATTTGTTCTTGTACGTGGTTGTGTGCATCTGTTCCCTCCTCTGAGAGGAGAGCTGTGTTTGGGAAAGATGTCCAGTTAAGCCAGTTCCTGTCTGTTCTTCCAGCTCTGCCAGAAGGTAACGGATGTGGATCATGAAGTGCCATCGTATCTGGTCGAGAGGAT
Source organism: Euphonia xanthogaster (assembly GCA_034509185.1). Classification (NCBI taxonomy): domain Eukaryota; kingdom Metazoa; phylum Chordata; class Aves; order Passeriformes; family Fringillidae; genus Euphonia; species Euphonia xanthogaster. The sequence continues at coordinate 7,929,031 of JAYDZK010000066.1, read as the reverse complement.
GGCCAATGTGAGGAGGAGAAGACAGGACCGTAGGCCTGTGTGAGTTCAAACTTGGGCTTGGAGCTTGTTCGTGCAGGTTTTGTGGTGCTGGTGCCCCAGCTGTGGGTCAGCCTGGTCTGTGGGAGCTGGTGGCTTGTGCTGTGTCACACGTGTAATTCAGCACTGTGACTCCTCATCATGGTGGGTTTGAGGTGAGCTGTGACTGGTGCTGTTCTCTTGTTGACAGAGAAGCAAGTTCTCTGAAGTCAAAAATCATCACCTGGGAACCTTCAGAAGAATTTATAAAGAACAATCATGTAATTAACACACCTGTCCAGACCATGTACATCATGGGGGACTTGGGACCTTATGGGAAGTAAGTAAAATCCTGAAGTGATCATAATTTTCCGAAAGAAAATCCATCTTTCCTCCTTACTCAAAACTCCTGTTTCTTTCATTAGTTAAGGAGGGAGAATTCTAAGAGCTCAGTAACGTGGGCTGCAATTTCTTTCTGTCTCTTTCTTCAGTTGGGAGGTAGCTGTGTGTACATATAAAAGGCTTCTAAACCAATGTAGGAAAGTGTGTTTGTGTTCCCTTCTGTACCCCCAAGTTCCTTTACCAGCTCTCGTGTTCCAGAGCAAGAGAGTGTCCATGTTCTCTGTTCAGACTGTGTTTTCCTGGTGTCCTCCTTCAGGCTTGGTCAGAAGGAGTATGAAAATGTGCTTTGCACAATCAAGGTGGATGGCAATGGGGTGATCACAGTGAAGCCTGACTTCACTGGCACCAAAGGAGCCTACAGGTGAGTGGATCAGGGCTGGGATCTCTCCTGGGACTGGGGCTAGGGGCTGAAATGGCTGCTTCCTGCTCACCCTTCAGGCAGGGCATCAGCACTTGAATTGAGAAATATTTCATTTATTTCAGAGATTTCTAGGGAAATATTATTGTGTGCTTATGCTTAGTGTCACTGTGTGTGCTGTGGGGGGCTTTGGGGCAAGTCTCTGGGGATGCAGGTTATCATGGAATGGTTTGGGTTGGATGGGACCTTAAAGCCCATCTCGTTCCACCCCCTGCCATGGACAGGGACACCTTCCCCTAGCCCAGGCTGCTCCAAGCCCCATCCAGCCTGGCCTTGGGCATTTGCAGAGATGGGGCAGCCACAGCTGTTCTGGGCAACCTGAGCCAGGGCCTCACCACCCTCAGAGGGAAGAATTTCTTCCTAATATCCATCTAACCCTGCCCTCTGTCAGTTTGAAGTCATTCTCCCTTCTTCTATCTCTACATTCCTTGTAAAATTATGTTATGCATGTGGTGGATGCAAGCAAGTCTTCCATTTTGAGGGAATGAGGGTGGCAGGTACCTGGGAGTGAGGAGAGGGCTGTGGGTGCCCTTGTCTCGCTGCACAGGCTGGGTAGAGGGGACACTGCTGGGTCAGGAGGGCCCCATTGATAGCTGTGCCTATTCTCTGCATAATGGGGGAGTTTTTCCCATGTCTTTTGGGGCTCTGCAGGATTGAGCTGGATGGAGAGAAGCGAGAGGTGTGGGAATACATTATTGAGAATGCATCTGCCCAGGTGCAGCCAGAGGAGGAGGAGCGTGAGCAGCGTGTGTTCAGAGAAGTAAGTACTGGCCACAGAGCACGTTCACTAGTTCTGAGAAACAGAGGCAGCTCAGATCATCATGGAGATGTAACTGCTGGTGCTCTGCACACCTGAAGGGACAAAATGTCACTGCCCTGAGCCTCATCATGCTCAGGGATCTGAGAACTACAGCAAATACTCTCTGCTTCATCCCTTAAAGAGACCTTGTCTGTAGTTGTCCTGCCTCTGGCTGCAGTGCTTTAGGGAGTGAGAACTGATGCAAGAAACCACCCATCTCCATGCCTTCCATCACCTGCCAGTGTTTTTCCTTCTCTTTTGAGCAGTGGACAAACCCTTTAATCTTCCTCTTGCTGCCTGTATATTTATTAAATGATGTCTTGTTACCTGTAATGTCCCAGGATATTGGGATCCCATTTCACATCTTGATTTTTCCGAATTGCCTTTTTGTCTCTTGACAGTTTATGAAAGTACTTTTTGGTTTAGATTTTTACTTGTGCATTTCCTTATTGGTTTTGTGGTCACCAAGGTAATAATGATTTCACTACACTGGTCTCTGCCTGGCCATTTCCTTGGAATAGTTTGTACCTGTGTTTTTCAGATATCACTTAAGATCTGATTCTTCAGAGCTTCTTTTCCCTTAAAACTGGCCTTGGAGAACCAAAACTGAAGTTCTGTGCAGTGTTAGCAGTTATGCATCAGTGTTCTATTAGATAATTATATTCTCCATATTTGTTCTAACAACCCCACATATACTAACCCTGGTAATGACTTGAGTTTAAATTATATACAGTTTAAGTTTTGCAGTACATAACAGCAGATATAACCAAAATGCCACTCTTTTTGTTGTTGTTGTTGTTGTGTGTGTTCCCAGCTGTATGGGCGACACAGGGATTACCTCAGTGGGCTCGTGGGCTCAGACTTTGAAATGGTGAGTTCCAGAGGCAATGGCAGGGTCTGGAGCTCTGTTGTCTTTGGGGTATGGTGACCTGGCTCACACAGTTTGCACTTGCAGCACAGCCTCCAGAGACTGTTTTGCTCTGGAGGGGGGTGGGCAGCTTTTACCTTGTGGCTTCAAGCAGAAAATTGGCTCAGAAGGGACAAGTGGCAGTGGATCTGGGGTCTGCAGAGATCCATCCTGCCCGTTCAGGCCTGCTGAACACTGCAGTCTCTGTGAGGCTGTGTGCAGTGCCTCAAGGCCTGTGACTGTAGTACTTTGAGAAGGAAGGAGGGTTTATGTCTTCAGGGACAGTGATTGCTGTTAACTTCTTCAGTGTTAAACAGCTCTATGTGCCACTTTGTGCAAATAGACAGCCCCTCAGACTCAGACTCATGTAGTTCCCATTCTCACTGAATTATCCAAATTGCAATCTTTTTTTTGCTCAAATACTGTTTGCCAATACAGTGAATACAAATCAGTGAAATACAATACAAAACAGTGAAAGTTGTGCTTTCCACTGATAGAGTGTCTCAGTGCTTCCCCCTGCTCCCTCATCTTGGTCAAATGCAGGAGCTTGACAGAAGCAGGACTGTGATTTCTGCAAGTGACTTCTCACTGTGTGTTATATCGATCTTGACATCTGTAAGAGACCTATTTACAGAACAGTAAATTCCTGTGGGCTGGGCTTTGGGGGGTTTGGTCTCTTTAGAGCCTCTTTCCAGAGGGACTGTTCCCTTCTGGAAGTGATAGGACAAATCATGCCTCCTCCCTGGCCAGAGCAGTAAATCATTCATGTCAAAAAACCCATGACATACTTGTGTGAGATGCTGTTGGGAAGGAGTTGTTGAGGTTGCACCAGTGGTTGGTGAGCTCTTTATCTTTTTTATCTGCTGATTTTTCCAGCCTCTTCCTGGTACTCTGAGACTTTTCGTGAATGGAGAAATAGGTGAGTCCTTATTCTAAACAGTAATAGGGACCAATGTGGGTGTGCTAGGATAGCTGAGGGTGTGATCCAAGGATTTTTGAATCCCTAGATTCAAGAGGCCCTAGAATCCTTTACTTCCTCCTTCTCCTCCCTGTTTCCTGCAGACTAATCGCTTGAGAGGCATTTGCAGGTTGGTGGTTACAAATGCTATAGCTGTTCTAAGAAGGCCTAGATCTCAAAAAAGGAGAGCAGATTGCTATAATATCTATTAATTTCTCAAAGAAACCAATTAAATGTGTGAACTCCCTCATCTGGTTAGTGAAACAGAGACAGAGCTAGTCTGGAGGAGGAATCTTCTCTGGGTTATCTCCTGTTACTTTGAAGGCTTTTCTCAGCTTCCAGCAGTAACTGATTTTCCTTGAGGTTACTGGTGGTGGCTCTCTCAAAAATCTACAGTGAATGCTGGAAGAATTTGTATGGAACCAAATAGCTGAAGTTCATTCTCTCCTCAGTTTCAGCTCAAGGCTATGAGTATGACAACCTTTATGTGCATTTCTTCCTGGAGCTGCCTGACCGTGAGTATTCACGTTCCCAGCCACATCACAGCAGCTGAAGAGGTGAACCAGGCTTTGGCTGGTTCATCAGACCAGCTCTGCTGAGAGTCAGCAAAAATTAATGTTGAGGCTGGGATCTAGTCAGAGGCCTTCAGAGCTAAAATGGCAGAGCTCAACTCAGGCTGGGACATAGAGGTGGTGGTGACCAGTCTGTCCAAACTTCATTCCTTATCTTGCAGAGAACAGCCTTCCTGTGCTCCCCACCCCAGTGACCTTGTCTGATTTCAGCTCTTGCCATCATGTTTTGTGCTGATATTAACATTTTAAATTTTGATGGACAAATAAGGCTCCCAGCACTTACATGCATATCCTGCTGCATGTTTAATTCTCCTAAAGCTATGGCTCTGCCTCCCCTCTCTGGGTATATCTGTCAAGATACCACTTCTGCTACTCAGTACATTTAGATAAGGCTCTGCTTTTCTCTTGACCTGAGTTGGTTCTTTTCATGGACAGTTCAGGGTGTTCTAAAGAGCACTGCCTGGAACAGGACAAGGAAAAGTCATTTGAGGAACACCTGAGAGAGCTGGGGGGGCTCAGCCTGGGGAAGAGGAGGCTCAGGGGGGACCTTCTCACTCTCTACAACTCTCTGTCAGGAGGGTGGAGCCAGGTAAGGGATCAGGCTCTGCTCCCAGACAAGTAACAGGACAAGAGGAAACAGCCTCAGGTTGCACCAGGGGAGGTTCAGGTTGGACATGAGGAAGAATTTCTCTATGGAAAGGGTGGTCAGGCATTGGAAGGATCTGCCCAGGGCAGTGGTGGAGTTCCATCCCTGGAGGTGTCCAAGGAATGACTGGATGTGGCACTCAATGCTCTAGCCTGGCAGACAAGAGGGCGATCAGTCACAGGTTGGATTTGATCATATTGGAGGGCTTTTCCAACCTTACTGATTCTGTGAATGTCAGGGTGGGTGACGTTACTTTTTACCCCAGTCATCAGGGACTGACAGTCTCCTTTGAGCTGCCCTGGTTTGTGAGTTTGGCCTCACCCCAAGCCTTGATCTTCTCCTGTCTCCTGCAGAGTGGTCAAGCTCCCCGTTCCAGCAGCTCTCAGGAGTGACACAGACCTGTGCCACCAAGGCAGTGGGCTGGGTAAGGACACTCTCAGACCTGCAGAGCAATTTGAACAGGCAGTCTCTGCAGTGGAGCATGTGTAACAAACTACAGATACATTCAGCAAATGTCCTGAGCTGGGGGCTCCTTTCAAGACCAGAGCATGTTTGGGATTCTCTTTATTCTAATTATACTTGTCATTTTTTCAAGGGTCCAAATAATTTTTTTCACTGTCTCAAAATAAAACTGAACCAAATAAAACTACTCCCAAGCATTTTCTGGAATCTCACTTTTTTTATTAATTCTTGCTGACTGATTGCCTTTGGAGCTTTGATTCTTATGTTCTCCAATGCTCTGAGTTAACCAAGCATTGTTCCATCTTGCCTGGGGCAGGAATGTGCAGAGACTCTATATTGATTTTGAATTTTATCAGCTTTTTAATGTATTTTATATGTTTTCATATTACAAAAATACTTATCATACAACATTTTAGTATTACCATTGTTTGAGGTACTGTGCTTGGCTTGGCTCCTGTAACATTTCAGGCTGCCCTGTAGTTATGCAATTGACTGAGTTTTCATTTGAGGTGTGTCACTCCCCTTTGCCATTATTTTCAACATCCTATTCTATTGACATGGCACTAGGGAGTGTATGCAGGTCCATCCTGCAGTCACATGTTTGTTAGTGGGATGTAATTGATCTTTTTGGGCAGCATCACCTGCTTTCTATTAGTTCCTTTCTCCCAGCTCTCTGTGCCCTCTGCAATGCTGGTGGTGAATTCTCCAGGAATCTGATCTCTGCCCTGTTCTTTTTCTAGGATAATGTGGCATACTTCTGCTACCCCTTCACTGTGGAGATGTTTTACACCCAAGAAGATGAAGGTGTGTTTCCTTGTTACTCTGAAATCCTTTGGTCCCACTGTAGCTGTCATGCTGTCTGTCCTGTTGGAGATGAAGGGCCTGAGGGAAGTGGTTTTGGTTCATCAAAGTTCACCCTGTCACCATGCAGCCCCTGGACACATCCTGTGTTTGCCCAGGAATCCATTAGCATTTTTATGGATTCATTGATGTTGCCCTGTTTCTAGGCTGTAGGCAACTTTATCCAATTGGAAAATACTTGGATCTTTGCTTGTCTCTTTAAACCTGGCATGCAGGGCTGTGTTGCTGTGCCTGCACAGAGCCCTGGGATGCTGCAGCTGGAGAACCAGGCAGCTTTTTTATACACAGCTAAAACTCTGTGCTGAGTCTTACATTTGTAGACGTGCTCAGTGACCTGTATAATCCCTAGATATTTTATGTCACTTTGAAACTTCAGCTCTATTTTAAGCTGAGCTTCTCTGCTGCCTGTTCCTGCTGCTTCTTCACCAATCCTATTGCTCTGTGGATACAATTGCTAGGGACAGCACTGTGGCATGCCTTGCCACTTGAATCCAATGTACACTTTGGATCTGGGTATTCAACCGACACTAACGAATTTTCAGACTGGAAGAAACAAAATGAGTTTGTTTCACTGTGGAAAAAAGAAATGCTTGGAGAGATGTAGGAGAATCCAAGTTAATATTCCCCCAATAGCATTGGGAAAGGTCAGAGATAAACAGGTTCTGCTGTTTGGCTTCAGATCATTCACAAAAGATTGTCTTGACTGCTCATAGATAATTGCCAGCCCAGTCTGGACTTGCTCTTAAAGAATTTTCCCTAATTTTTATCTTCAATAATTCTGTTTTCAGCCTCAAATCTGAGGGTTCAGCTTTTCCAGGGGAAACTAATCAACCATAAATCTTTGTTAGTCATTGTAGAAGAAATACAGAAAGGACTGTGGGGCAAGGGTGCTGGAGTGTGTTCAGAGAGGAAGCAGAACTGTTGGAAGGGTCTGGAGCACAGGCTGAGTCTCTCTCAGCTCCTCTGAGGGAGCTGGGCAGACTCAGCTGGAAGAAAAGGAGGCTCAGGGAGGACCTTCTCACTCTCTACCATTCCCTGACAGGAGGGTAGAGCCAGCTGGAGGTTGGGATCTACTCCAAGAGAGCAAGGGGCAGAACAAGAGGAAACCTCAGGTTGCTCCAGGGGAGGTTTGGGCTGGACAGTAGGAGGGATTTCTTCCCATAATGGGTGTCAGGCACTAAAAGGGGCTGCCTGGGGAGGTGATGGAGTCCCCATCTCTGGAAGTGTCCAAGGAACAACTGGAGGTGGCACTCAGTGCTCTACTCTGAATGACAAGGTGGGGATTGGTCACAAGTTGGTCTCAATGATCTTGGAGGTCTTTTCCAAGCTAAATGATTCTCTGATTCTTTGGCTTCCTACTAGTGGAGTTGGGCATTTAGCATTCTTTTTCTCACTGATAGTCTCCTTCCCAAAGCTGTGACCTGCTCCCCATCTTGCAGACAGTCTCCCTCAGTGGCCTGTTCTCTACTTTGAGGTCCTATCCCTGGATTTCTGGCAGAGGTATCGTGTGGAAGGATATGGGTCCTTGGTGCTGCCAGCATGTCCAGGTAAAGCATCCTTGGGACATTGTGTTAATTGTCTGGGAGAATGAGTTGAGTGGTTCCTCTTGGGAAGTGATTCAGCCAGTCCCAGGGACTTGGTGTACTCAGGGGAGCAGTCAGCCGTCTGGGGTGCAGCAAAGAAGGATGTGAGGCACATCTGGAGCTGTTGCCCTTGATCCTTTGATACTGCCATCACAGCATCTGGTGTGGTAAAGCTCTGGGTGATGCTGCCCATCCATCTGTACAATGGCAGTAACCCTCTGTGTCCCACGTGGCATCTGGGAGTGACCCCTGTGTGTTATGGGGAGATGCTGCTGTTGGGCAGAGGGTACTTTCAGCATTGGCTGTGTGACTAGAATGGGCTGACTCAATGGGAACATGCTTTTAGAACATTTCTGATACTGTGCAGTGTTTCCATTTCTAGACAGCTCTGGGTTGGGTCAGCAGATATCCACCTGCCTTTGCTGTCCTCTGTGACTGAATAAATTACAGGTCACAGCTGCTAAGCTGTCCTCTTGTCCTGGGCCAGGTGTGCACATGCTCACCATCCCTACCTGGCGTCCTGTGGGTCTGGGACCTGTTGCTGAAATGAGGAGGTTTTTCATTGGGGGATCTCCTGAGCTGGAGGATTTAACCTACATCCGGATACCATCGACCTTCAAGGTGAGCTCAGCTGCAGAGTAGCCTTTTGCAGGACGTGGTGCATTTTGTTCTTGGGTTCAAGTCTCTGAGCTGCTGGTCCTGTCTCTCTCACTAAAGACGTGTCTCCTCTGTGAGTCTTGTAATCCTGTGCAGAGGAATGAGCAAACTGAGGCAGAGCTGTGCCTTCTGAGGGGTGAGCAGCTTAGAGAAGTAGGGGAGCATGGGCCAAAGACTTGGCTTGCCCTGCTTATACAGTGTTTGTCAGGTCAGCATTTGGTACCAGCTGTAGACTTCTTGGTTCCTGTGAGGAATTTGGGCTGTATTATGCCTGGAACAACTTCCTGAAGCAAGAAGCTGATGTGTGTGAGGCAGGTAGAAACTTCATGTTCTTGAGTAAGTTGCAGAGGTGGCTGCTGGTGTAATGAGCAGGGTGATGTTAGTGGCACCTTTGTGTGGGAACAAGCCCTGAAGCAGGTGTTGAAACCCTGCCCCAGCACTGCACTGTCAGCTTGAAAGTGTTTAGGTCCTGCCCTCAACACAGCCTGGAACCATGTGCCTTTCTTTCCAGCCTTGCAGGGAAGGGAGGACTGTGCCCACAGGAGCTTGTGCTCTGGTGGAACACGCTTGTTTTCACTGTGGGGTTGCTCTAACCTGTGCCATCCCTGCAGGGAAAGCGCTTGAGCCGCTTTGGTTTCCGGACGGAGACCACAGGGAGCGTCACCTTCCGCCTCTGTTGCCTGCAGCAGTCCAGGTGAGTGCAGCAAAGGGAGTATGAGCTCCATCAGCTCCATCTCCTGTGCTGGTTTTGGCAGCCCTGACCTGCTGGTGTGCTTCTGTGCAGAGCCTTTCTGGAGAACAGTGCCCTGAGACAGCGCATGCAGAGTGTACTGGACCGACTGGGAGGCTTCAGCCAGCAGAGCTCTGTCTACAGTGTTTTGGGTAGGGCCTTCAGTGTCATTCTGTCTTGGTGAGCTTTGGCAGGATATTTCAGGATATTCCATTACCGTGAGAGTGATTCCCCTCCCTGTGAGCTCTCAAAGTCCATGGCAGAGGTTAAATGTTCTACTCTGAGCTGGAAGCTTCAGGAGGCATCAGCACTGAGCGGGCAGGAGGGATAACCACTGGGTGGGGGCACAGCCTGGACTGGGCAGAGCTGGTGGCACTAAGGCACAGGCTCTCTCTGATTCCATTGTGTACAGACATCAGAGAGCAGCAGGTGGAGCAGCACAGGTGCTTTGGTGGTGTAACCTATTCATAGAAAGTAGGATCCTGCACCAGGAGAGATGATGTTCACTGAGAAGACACATCCCTCCCCTTCCCTGAGGCTGATTTATGCACTCTGGCCTGCTGTCACCTCTGTGTTGCAGAGGCTTTCCAGCGGGCACGGCGCCGGATGCAGGAAGCGCGGGAGAGCCTTCCCCAGGACCTCATCAGCACTTCTGCCTCTGCTGTGTCCCAGCCACTGGAGCCATGAGCCTCACCTCTGCTGCTGCTTGGAGCACTGGCATCCTCCCTCCAACACAAGCTCCCACCCCTCAGCAGGAGTCCCAGTGCTGGTGCCTGGGAGCTTCAGAAGCTCTTCCTTTGTTGCTTTCGTTGGAAGGGGGAGAGCTTGTAACACCTGCAGACCCAGAATTTGCATTTCCATGAGTATCTGTGGAAGGAGCCCTGTTTTTCAAGGCCCTTTGCTACCAGGCTCTAACAATACAGCCAGTTTTTCATATTTCTTCTGAAATACTGGCATGGAACCTGTGAACCCTGTAACACCTTTTCAGGGATTGAAAAGGAAATAATGAGAAAAATTGTAAATTTAGTTTTCTTCTTAGAGAAGAGGGTGATATTGAAGGCCAAGGCATGGATGTTTTTTGAGATTAGTGGAATGAGTAGATAACTTCTTGATGCTGATAGTTGTTGTTAGCTGTTGTGTACAGGACAATCAATAGTAAAATGAATCCATCCGCCTCTACCTTAAGACTGATTTATTCCTAGAGAGAGAGCTCTCTGCCACATGTAATACATGAAATTAAAGCAAAGGAAGACAGATGGACAACTGGACAAAAGGATTACATTCTGCATTTTCTTGTGTGCCCATAAGGTCTGGCTCTGCAGTGGTGAGCAGGAAGTTTCTTTGTTCAGGAACACAATTGAGAACACACCTTCCCCTTAGTTCACCACAGAGCTTTGGGGGTTGGAAGGTTTGCAGACAGTGAGAGCAGTTGATAACATTTGCACAGCAGCTGAACTTTGAGCTGTTCAAGCTGTTCATTTGAGGTTGATATTTGTTGGTGGTTCGTTGTTGCATCTCTGATTGCAGAACACTGTGGTGCTTCCTGGGAGGGCTTGTGTTTACCCACTCTTTACCAGTTTCTTCTGTTATTTTCTCTTTTTCCTTATCCTATTTTTATTTCTGACTCAAGTTCAGAGGAACATAGCTCCCTGCAGACTGACAGTGTTGTGCTGATTTGTGCACGAGTCACATTTCCATGTGTTTTCTGTTCCAACAAAGGATGGGAAGAGGAATCTCAAGCTCAGACCATGCAGCTTTGAATCTGTCTGTGAATTAAGGATTCAGAGGCAGGATATGTAATATGGATTGGCCATCCTTCTTTTGCTCTGCACGTTCCTCCTTCACAGGGAACAAGAGATTCATGGGTGCAGCCATGTGTATGGTTATTGGAACATCCCCGTATTCCCTGGTGCTCCATTATTTTCCTCACTCCCTTCATGCCATTTTGAGGTTGTCCCAGTCTTCAATGAGAAAACAAACTCCAAAAAGGAATCAGCAGCTCTCAGAGTTTGTTCTTCCTTGACCTTTGCTGTAATTCCTAGATCTGTCTGGCAGCTTGAATCTATCTTGCAATTGCAATTATAAGTGGACTTTTGTTCACCTTCCTTGCCTGTTGCTCCTCATTTTGATGGAGGAGGCTACCAGGATGTGTTGGAAGTGATGTGTTGGTGATGTGCCTGGTGCTGATGTGACCACTCTGGAGGTACCACTTGTGGTGCTGGAGCAGCAGAACTGATCTCTGTGTTCTGTCGTGGTCTGTGATGACTGCCCCAGGAGGAAAAGCATTCAGTGAGTATATAGCACTTGTTATCTCTTCATTTTAATCATTATTCATGTTGTGGCCTTGTGTGTTTATCACACTCTTCTGGGTGTTTTCGTGGTGCTTCTCACCAACAGCTGAACTGCATTTCTCTGAAATGCTTCTCAAGATGGAGTTAAAAGGTTACGAGAATAAATTTTTTATCAATAAAGTAACAAAACACCTTTTTAATTGAGATGATGCCAATGGCAGATCCTGTTTGAGTGGAATTTTCTGATGAGGTCAGGTTCCTGACTCATTGCCCAGTTATTATGGCAGGATTTAGTGTCCTGAGTGTGAGATGCACTAAGATGTACATAATTATATTATTTTGCTACTTAGAACTCTGGATAGAGAAACTCACGAGGAAAATTTTAAAATTCAAAATTACTAGAACCAAGCGAGCAATTCTTCCAAAATAAGAGACTGCAGTTCTTGACTGTCATGCTTGCAGCCTCCTTGGCCTGGCAGAATAAAGTGGTGCTGCTAAAAGCTGGTTTGAAGAGACCCCTCAGCAAATGCCCTTTGAATTTGTACTTTTATAAATTAAACTAGCAAATTTCCATATACATGTACACATATGAAAATGTCACTGATCTTTTAGTCACAGCTGGCATTTGTGCTCTGAGCCTGCCAAGGAATCTGGCTTGGAGAGGAGGGGTGCACAGCTGGAACTGGAGATCACCAAGTTGATTAGAGTGATGGAACACCTTTCCTATGAGGAAGGGCTGGGAGAATTGGGATTGTTCAGCCTGGAAAAGAAGAGCATGTTTGTTTAATTGGTGTTACCTAATTGTGGCCTTCCAGTTCCTGAGTGGAGCTGACAAAAAGATGGGGAGAAATCATTTACAAGGGCCTGGAATGACAGGACAAGGGGGAATGGCTTCCCACTGACAGAGGGCAGGGTTAGGTGAGATATTGGGAAGAAATTCTTTCCTGTGAGGGTGGGGAGGCCCTGGCACAGGGTGCCCAGAGCATCTGTGGCTCTTCCACCCCTGCAAGTTCAAGGACAGGTTGGACAGGACTTGGAGCAAGCTGGGATAGTGGAAGGTGTCCCTGCCCATGGCAGGGGATTGGAATGAAGTGAGCTTTAGGATCTCTTCCAACCCAAACTCTTCCATGGATCTATGATTCTCTGACTGGATTGGGGCTGTGCGTTAACCAGGTGTGCACAGGGAGATTGGAGAGGAGATGGGCCCTGGGGACAGGCAGGAGGGGAGACCAGTGTCCTCCCTGGAGCCATGAGGAGGTCACTGCTGGGAGTGTCCCTGCAGTTCTCACCAGAGGGGTGCCCATACAGGGAAACTCAACAAGAGAAGTGAGAGGAAGGACAAGCACAAGAGCTTGGGATGGGTGGGCACGAGTTAACGAGACAGGGGACCCCTGAACTGAAAGGGGAGGGCAGGAGGAGCCTGCAGCAGGCACAGGCCAGGAATTGCTGCAGATTCTTGGGGGTCCCAGAGTGGGTCTAGCATTGAGACTTGGGGGTCTGTGCATGGCTGGCAGCCCCCCAGCTCTGGCTACACCAGCTGCAGCAGCATAGCTGGTTTCTCTGGGGCTTTGTCTTCTTCTTTTGAGCAGACTGGAGCTATGATGGGTTTTTGAGAGCCAACTGAACTTCCAGCTGAATGGGCATCTGTCCAAGGCTGAATCCAGCAGCCTCACCGGTGCTTTGGCTGCCTCGGGGCAGGACTCAGCCCAAAGGCCCTCGGGGCCTTCCAGGGTCAAATTGAATGAGCTGTGCAAACAAAAGGGAATGGCAGGAATAATAGCTTGGTGGAGGAAAAGTATGTGGGCAGTTGACAGAGCCTGGATGATGCAAATCAACATCCATTAGAAATTCCAGTGTAAATGTAACAGAAAAAAAAAAATCCTAGGGATGAGTCATTCACATGATTGGAACAGCTTCCCACCAAAGTCAGACTGCAGGAATGGGTTTTGGTCTCAGTGGAAGAAGGTTTGGGCTGTGATAAATCCAAACTGGAAACTTGCCAGGAAATCTCAAATGGTGCATTAGGCTTGGCCCCATCCCAGGACTGGAGATGTGCACCAGGAGTTGCATCCTTCCTTTGTGAAGGATGCTGGGATGTAGGGATGTGCACCAGGAGGGTGTTTGAGAAGGACACTGGGATGTGCACAAGGAGGAATGTTGGAGAAGGCTGTTGGGATGTGCACCAGAAGGGGATTTTGGGGACATCATTGGAATGTGCACCAGGAGGGGTGCTTGGGAACGATGATGGGATGTGCACCAACACAGGGGGTTTGGGATGTGTGGAGCTTCCAGCTCTGGGCAGGAGGAGCTGCAGCAGGACCATGTGCTACAGAGATCTGTCCTGCCCCTGGCTGGTGTGTGGGGAGGGGAGGAGTATTTTGTTTGCACCACAGGGTTTAAGTGGTCGTTATTAAATCCCTACTGGAGGTTGATTGTCGGATCAATATGTTTTAATTTTAGCCACAGGGTTGGAGTAGCAGAGGAAGGCTTCCAGCAGCAAAGGGAAGTTCTGGGCTGGTTTGCCTCTCACCCCCTGCTCCTGTTTTATTAATGCTCACTGTTCTCCCAAGGTGCAGCCCACGTTCTCTGCAGTTAATACCAATATTTCAATGCACGGCAGAGTAAAGCTGACCTGGGCAAAATCCCACTTCATTGGATCAGTCAAGAAATAAATGTCCATGTGCCCTGTTCCTGCACTGAAATGATTGCTTTGGTTTGATTGAATATCCCTCACTGCTTTGGTTCGAGCAGATTTTTAAGTGAACCCTAGTGCCGTGCAGGCTGGAGATGCTTCCCTTTCTCTCTCATCTGTCAAAATCATTTTATAGAGTAACACAGAATATCAGAAGGGACTGACAGAATCAGACTTCTCTATAATTTATTCACAAGTTCTTGTACTAAAAATCATCTGACTTTCACAACAGTTGGCAGGATTTCTACAATGCGCGAAAGTGAAACTTGGAGGTGTGTGATTCCAGGTTGTTTCAAGCTTTCCAGATCTGAGAATGAGAGAATCAGCTTTTGGGAAGGTGGGGAAGGTGAGCTTCCCATGGCTTAATGTGACCTTAGAAATCCAGAAAGGTCAGGCTGACTATCAAGGTATAATGCACAAATTTCTTCAGGCAGTATAACAGATGACAGATGCTCATCTGTGGAAAACCTGAGAAATGTTTTTCAACTTGCTCCTTACATAAAGACAGAGAATACAGATCATCCCTATCACATGTTTTCTTTTTTCTGTAGGAAATTTTCCTGTGCAGGGCACTGGCAGTGGCAGCTTGCACCTGAGCGTGTTGTCAGGCTGCTGCTGGAGGCATGAGGAGGTGGAGGGAGCCTGTGATTCCTTTTAGGTGGTTCTTGTTTCTCTGGGGTATTCCTGTCCTACTCTGCCACTCCCTGGGAAATCTTCTGTTCCCTCTGTTCGAGTTCTTGTGAGTGCCATGATGCTCTTAGAGGTCTGGACATGGGATTGGGAATGAGAGATGAGACAAGCTGTAGACGAGGGAATGTCCAGTTTTCCAACTGCTGCTGGAAATACTGAGCCCTTATAATGTCTGATTTTTTTCCACCACAGATATGTTCAAAAGGCTGAATTGCCTCCCCTTCTCCTTGGTCACCTCTCTTTTTCCTTTTTTTACCGTGTCCTGTGCCATTTGAGACAAGCATTCGGAGCCATTGCCACTGGCATACCTGCTTCCCTTGAGCAGGAAGAGGGAACCTCCAGCTGGATCCACTTGGACATATGGACCTTCCCCTGTGCTGCTCCTGCCCTCCCTGGCATCTCCCTGTGGGATTGAGTGGGATGAGGGGTGAGTCTCCCTTGCAGGGCGGTGGTGTGGAGTGGCCCATCCATCTCATCCCTTCCTTGCCTCTGAGATCCTGTCTCTCCTATGCCACAGGACTTGGCCTGTGTTTTTGGCACGGAGAACGGCTCCCTGGCTCCCTCAGCACTGATGTGCTCTGTGACTCTGGTCTGTTCCTCCATGAACAGCTTTCCAGCTTAATCCTCGACAAATAACTTCTGGCAGCTCTTCCAGGATCTCTGTCTTGTCCCTCCAAAGTGAATATTGTCCCTGAAGTGACAGCAGTGCCTGAAAATGAATGAATGAGCAGCTTCAGGTGGTTTCTGATTCACAGCCAAGCTGCAGCTCAGGGCTGCACTCTGGATTTCCATCACGTTCACACTGTCAGCCTCATCCCGAGCCCAGCACTTGCTTTTCTCTGTGTTTCTGTTGAGGATTTATTCTGCACCCCCTTGTGTGTGTCTGAACTCTTCCACTGGCAGTTGTGGTTCTGTCTCTCCTGATAGAGGCAAGTCCTTGAGAATGACAGGATTGATCTTGGATCTGCTGCAGCTGCACCAGCCATCCTCTGCAGCCTCTGCTCAAAACACCTCTATAATTCCTCCTGTGTCTTTGGGTTTCTGTGCTGCATTTTGGGCTGCCTAACACCTGAAAGTCCATCCATACGCCGAGTGCTGCAGGCACAGGCACTGTTCCAGCGAGCTGTGCCTCTGGCTCCCTGGATTTGCAAGCCTCTGTTGCCTGTAGCACAAGTGAGGAGCTGTGTGACCCTCTCCACGAGCCCCTGCATTCCCAGGACTCTTGGCAGACCGATCACCCCACAGCCATGTCTCAATTCTTTGGGTCAGATCCTGCCACACAGCAGAGGCCCCAAGTGGGTGGTGGCAGCCAGCACAGAGGGGACCTGCAGGCCTTCCTGGAGGTGGAAAGCTGTGGGGTCTGGAAATGGAAAATGCTGTTGTGCAGCAGGCAGAGAAGTTTTCAAAGTGGTAATGTTGGCTTCCATAGCACTCCACAGAGCTCAGAAGAGGAGGAAAATGCTTATTCGTGAGCCTCTTGATGAGATGAAATCTGGCTAAAAAGGTCCTTCACGTGGTGGTGGGGTAGTCATGCTCAAGGTCTGGGGTGGAGGAGGCTGTGAACCTGTCCTGCTCTGGTAGCCCGGTGTTAGTGCCAGAGATCTGCCCAGCGTGCTGAGCTGTGGCAGTTTGGAGAGAGCCAAGTGTGGGGCCACAGCAGTGACACAAGAGGACAGGCAGGATGAGCTGTCAGCCTTAGCTCCAGTATGGGAAGGTGCTCCAGTTTGGCAATAGCCAAAAGCATGGCTGGACTCATCCCCAGTCCCAGCTGAGGCAGCCAGAGCATGGTGTCCTGGCTCTGTGGAGTGACAAGGACAGAGCTGTGTCTAGAACCTTCATCTTTCTCCCCTGCCTTGCAGAAGGCTCAGCTTGGAGAGCATGTGACACAAGGAGCCAGAACACTGAGACTGTGGGACAGTGGAACCATCTTGGGAACAGCCTCTTCCCTCCACATGGTGCTGAGAGGCATTAGGGGAGATGAAACCTCATGGTGAGCACTGGAGGGCTGCTGTGACACCAGACAAGGCCTTTCCCTTGCAGTATGGTGGTGGCTTTGTACATCCTTCCATGAGTGAGACCATCCCTGGCACTGCAGTGATTCATAGCAACAAGGTCTGTGTCCCCCCACTGGGGTGGAGTGAGCCCCTGCCTTATAAGTTGCAGTAAGTAAGTGCAGCACCAACAGGAGAAATGCTGTGCCATCACCTGAGCTGTGCCTGGCACCTGAGCTGTGCCCAGCACCTAAACTGTGCCCAGTGCTTAAGTTCCACCAATGAGACCTCTCAGCACAATGGGATCCTGCTCCTGCACTCCCAGCTGAGGTGCCCACGCGTGTCCCTTGACATCAGGGCTCTTTAAAGGCACCTGCATGGTGGTGGCCAAAAATCCTGTTCCTGTTCCACTTGGCATGCAAAGAGCTGGTTTTCAAGCTAATACATGTATGGCTGGGAGCAGGAGGTTCAAATCTCTGGGAGGGAGATGGGCCCTTCCCCTGCGGGAAGCCTTGACCCTGATGGTTCCAGCTCTCCAGGAAAGCCCAAGGACACGCAGTTTTTAATGGGATGTTTTAGAGCGAAAGCAAAGGTGGTAAAGGGATGGATACGAGTAATTAGGGGAAGAAAACTCAGGGGATAATAGGGGAATATTGGGGTGGCCCTGGTGTAATCCGGCGGTGCTGTCCCAGGGGGATGAGCTCTCCCGGAGGAGCGGGAAGGGAGCGCGAACCCCGCCCCGCTCTCGTCCCGCCCCGGGGGTACCGGCGGTACCGGGGGTACCGGAGACCGACTCCGCAGGTTCTGGCTGGGACCGCCAGGGGGCGCCGCGCCCCAGAGGCGCGTTCGGAGCCCGGGCCGGGTTCACCTTCGGGGGGAGAGAGGGGCAGTGCGGGGGGAGCGGGGAAACCGGGGCAGTGCGGGGAAAACGGGGCAGTGCGGGGAAAACGGGGCAGTGCGGGGTAACCGGGGCTGTGCGGGGAAACCGGGGCAGTGCGAG
>JAYDZK010000066.1:7865807-7883332 GCA_034509185.1 Euphonia xanthogaster | reverse complement strand
GAGGCTCCCACAGCCACATCGTGCCCAGCAGGGTGGCACCCACGCCAGCCTTTAAGTGCTGCCCACAGGAACTGGACATATGGACTGTTGGAAAAATCCCAGCTTTACAGAGACAGGGCAACTGAGAGGCCTTTAAAAAAATTGTTATTCCATTATCAGTCTTGTTGAGGGGTGAGACATAAGAGGTGTAAAACTCAACACCATTCTATCAGAAGCCACCCTATTTCCTGGTTACAATATCTTATAAATGTTTTTCAGCCTATTAGCTTTTGCCACACAATGCTGCTAACATTTCTAACACAAATCACCTACATTTTTACCCCATGTGGTCTTGCTGCAATGCATCTTTCACAATTCTAATTCTCTAAAATATCTGGTCATTTTTGCAAGGCCATAGATTGAAACTGTTGAAACTTGTTTCTAGTTCAATCTCTCTCTCAACAATGTCATCTCTGTTCCATGGCCTTGCTAAGCCAGCACTCTCAGTTGCCCTGTCTCTGCAAAGCTGGGATTTTTCCAGTGATGGACTTTCTGTGCATCATCCCAGTGCTGCAGTGAGGCTACCTGGGACACCTCTGTCCTCTCTTCCTGTGCCCCTGTGGCTGTTTCTTTGGTTTCCCCTGAATGTGTTGTCCCAGGTGATGTTCCCTTTTCCTGTGCAGTTCTCCTGCTCCATGACCATCAATATCTCTGATCCTCAGCACCCATTGTCTGCTCCATCACCCTGACCAGTGCTGGGTGATCACACGCTGAGTGCAGTTAATATCAATTAACTGGAGTCTGATTCATGGCAAGGTGTTAGAAAAGAATCATAATCAGCTGTTCTGTAATTATTTTGGGTTTAATTTAGCCCGAAGGTTTAGTGGCACTCCTGGAACCTGTGTTGCTGCTGCTGCTGGAAAACTTTACCTCCTTTGGGCAGCACTCCCTGTTGCACCCCAGAGCCTGTTGTGTGATGGGCAGTGAGGAGGTGACTCTGGAGCAGGAGCCCATCCCTCCTGCCTGAGGTGCTGCTGCTCCCATCTCAGGGCAGGAGGGGCCTGTGGCTCCTTGGCTCCGTGTGACAGGCAGCAGTGTCACAGTGCCTCAGTCCCTGTTCTGTGTGCTGGCATGGAGTGGGAGCCCCAGAGGTGAGGGGACACGAGGCCATCACTGCCCTGAGCCTGTGGCACCCTTGTCTCTCTCTGCTGGTTTGTGCTGTGTGTGGGACTTTGCTCCCACTCCCGTGGTGGTTTCCAGCCCTGGCTGCTCCTTGAGCCCTGGCTGGGGATCCACGTGGCAGTGTGGGTGAGCCAAGCTGGCTGCACAGGGAGTCTCTTGGCCCTGTCCTGACTCTTTTCATCCAGGGAGGTTAGAAGGAGGGAGGAAGGAGAGAAAGGAGCCAGAATGTGGGGGGATATGGCAGCTGTGCCCCTTGCTGTCTGGACTGGCAGAGCTCAGCTCCAGTCCAGGGCTCTCCCAGCCATCACTGGATGCATGGGCTGGGGGCTGCCTGTGGCACGTGGTGTCCTCAGGCTCTCCTTGCCTCTTCCTGCTGGATTTGGAGTGTGGGCCCTGTATACCAAGGGGAGAAGAAGAGCCAGAGACCCGTGTGTAGCAGCCAGGAGCCCTGCTCTGGTGGGCAGTGAGCTGGGCTGTGGCGTTGTCCCCAGCAGGTGGGATGCTGGGTGGCATTGGTGGCATTGGTGGCACAGCTTTGGGTGTCACAGACACTGGTCTGTGGTTGAGTTTCATCTTCTTCCAGCATCCAGGATCCCCCATCCCCTCCCCATCCCTTCAGTCCTCCTCCTGGCATGGGCATGCCTGGGATTCCTCAAGCTTTTGGCTCAGGTTTGCCATTGTCAGGGTGGGGGGAGGTGTTCAGGGGGGTGTGAAGACCAGAGACTGAAGGACAGAAATACAGGGCTGCTCTGGAAAGCGCTGGGAGAAGGAAACAGCAGGATCAGCAGTGGCAGCCCAGCACTGATGAGGTGAGGAGGCCAGCCCTGCCCTGTGCAGCCATGTCACCACGGCTGGCACAGCACCACACCCCTGGGTGGGCCATGTCACCCAGCTGTGTGGCTTCCTGGGGGGCTGCCTGTGCAGGCAGAGAGGGGCAGGGACCCCAAGGTGGGGAGGGTGCTGTGCAGCAAACCCCCTCCAGCCCCAGCAGAGTTCCTTTTGCAGCTGCAGCTCTGCCTTCTGCTGCTGCATTGTTGTCTTGGTGCTGGCACTGGGGATAATCCCTTCTCTGCAGAAATGGGTTTAGGAGGGCTGAGCTGAGCAAGCCCTAAATCCTTTTACTCTTTCCTGAGATTATTCTGATGTGTGGGAGACTGCTGCTTTCTAGACATGCTGAGAGCAGGAGCAGCAGGGTCTGCTCAGTGGAGCTGGGCAGCAGCACAGGCAGGAGGAGGAGGAGGAGGGTGGCCAGAAGTCCTGGGATCTCTGGGACCTCAGCATCACCCCTGGAGATCCCACTGTGGGTGCACCAGGAGCTCCTGCTATGGGCCCATTCCAAGAACTGACTCTACAAAGCTACGACTAAATTATTGAGAGGGGAAAGAGTCAGGGACAGTGAGTGGGAAACTGCTGTGAACAGCTTGAGGAGGAATTATTGATGACAATCCATTTGGATTTGGGTTTGGAAAGGCAGTGTCTGTCTGTCCCCCTGGGTGACTGTTCTCACGTGTGGCAGGGAGGTGTGTGTGGCTGTGCTTCAGGTGGGAGGAGAGGGAGAAGACAATTATAAATGGAGAGTTCAGGCAAGCAGTCTGAGGAAGTGGTAGCCAGAGCAGGAAATCTGAGTGCTGAAGGAGCCTGGGAGCTCTCACAGTGGGTATCCACAGAGGTGGATTGGGTCTGGTGGAGGGGGGACGTTGCTGGGTGGGTGCAGGGGCAGCTTTGCCTGGGCTGGTGAGGTGGGTGCCCACGTGCCAAGGAGGGCAGACCATGGCTGCAGCGTGGGGCACCTCATGTTGGACAGGGCTGGAGCCTGCCAGAAGTGGCTCCTCTGACCCCTTGAGTTGTGTTGTGTCTGGAAATGAGGGTTCTCTGGACTGGTGGTGGGGTCCTCTGGTGTGGAAGCTGCAGGTGCTGTGGTCAGTTTGGCTGCCTGTGGTTTGCCAGCATCAACTGATGAGGAGAAACTGGGAGAGGAATTGAGGGGTGGACAGCCAGGATACCCAGTGGGACACTGGACAGCCTGCTGGGAGAACAGGTTGGATGGTGATGTGACCAGCTCCAGGACACTCCTGGAGCCCTGACAGTCCTGGGCAGCAACCAGGTGAGCCCAGCTGGAGAGTGGCTCTGACATCAGGGTGGCAGTGGGTGCCTGTCCCGTCCCTGACTGATCAGTGCAGAGCAAACTCCTCACAGAACCAGCTCAGAGGGACCAGTGTCTGAGGGGTCAGGCTGGGAATTGGCAGAACTGGAGAAATGAGCTGTTCTGCCTCAGCCCAGGGCAAACCTGGCACTGTGCACATCTGCCCTGCTGTCCCCTGCCCTCCCCACCACTCTGTGAGCTCACTGGTCCAGTCAGGAGTGGGGCTACAGCTGCTTTGAGCTCAGGCCAAACCAGCAGTGCTTCTGGAGTGTTCTGAGATACCTGGGACCTTTTTCCTGCTGAATAGTGACAAAACAGAGACACCTGCAATAGGATGTCCAGTCTGGTGATGCTGGCCCCTGGCATGGCTGTGGTGCTGCATGTGGTTCTGCATCCAGTGTTCTACCCTGTGCTAAAAACAGCACTGAGCCTGGAGAAAAAGAGACTCAGGAAGGACCTTCTTGCTCTCTAAACTCCCTGAGAGGATGTAGCAAGATGGAAGAAAATTTATTCACAGAAATTGTGGTCAGGCAGTGGAATAGGCTGTGAAGGGCAATGGTGGAGTCATCATCCCTGGAGGGATTTAACAGATGTGTGGATGTGGCTCTTGGGGATATGGTTAGTGGTGGCAGTGCTGCATGGTCTTGCAGGATTGCTCCAACCTAAATGATTCCATGATAATCCTGTTCCTTTTTAGAGGCAGTTCACACAGTGCTGCTGTGTGTTTTTGACAGAATCCCTGCAGTAACCAAGTGTTTGACTGTCGTTCTAAATCCTCGCAGCACTTGTTTTAGGAGAAAACATTCAGACAGCAAATATCTCCCATTTCCCCTTGAACTCCCCCCAAAATCCCTGTATTTTATAGCCTCACAGCACCACCCACATTCTGCGTGAGGCTCCAGCCCACTCTCTCAGGGGCTCTGCCCACTGCCCCCTCCTGCCCCCGTGGTTGAGGCGAGGGTGCCACCAGCTGCGAGGCTGCCGTGGCGTGGGTGCAGCACCAGCTGCACTCAGGGCTGGGAATAACGATTCCCTGCATCCCAGGAGGATGATTAATCACCGTGGGGGCACTGCTGCCCATTTGCTGTTACTGGAAAGCCTGCAGAGAGCTGGTTGGAAGGGCTCTGCCTCCTGGAAGTGCCTGGGAGCTGCTGATCCGGAGCGGGTGCTGCTCGGGCAGCTGCCAGCCCAGCCCCTGCAGGCTGATCCTTGCTGCCTGCCCAGAGCTGCCTGCCTGCCTGCCATCCAAGGGCTTGGAATCACACTGGCAGAGCTGGCACACTGGTGTTCATCAACCTGGCCACCCACACACAAACACATGGCCTGGACATCTGTGGGACATTCTTGAGTACCACTTGGACCTCCTGTTTCACAGAATTCTCAGAATTCACAGAATGACTGGGTTGGAAGAGACCTTCAAGATCACAGAGTCCAAGCCAGCTCCAACTCCTCATCTCAACCCTGGCACCCAGTGCCACATCCAGGCTTTGTTAAACACACCCAGAGATGGGCACTCCACCACCTCCCCAGACAGAAGTTTCTGCTCAGTTTCCTGAGCTGGGCAGTATTTTGGTGTCATGAGCTGCCCAAAAGCTCAATCAGGACTTGGGGTTTATTTTTGTTTTCTCTTGTAAGGCTCCTTTGCTGTCTCCTGGGTTGCCCCCATCCCCTCTGCCCAGCTTGAGCTGTTGGCAAAGGGACTGAGGGAGTGGCAGGACTTAGGGGGTGGCTTCATGCATGTTCCACAGCCCAGACCAGTGTCTGTCTCCTGGTTTCTTCCCCACCATCAATGTGAGCACTCCCTGGCTTATCTCAGGTCCTGGTGAGGCTGAGGCTGTTTGCTCAGAGAGTTTGGGGTGAATTAGAGCTTGTGTGGGTACTTTGGGGGTCTTGAATGGCAAGGGCTGGGGATGGTGTGAGTGGGCAGTGGTTCTGGGTGCTAGGGCCACAGTTAGAGCTTCAGGCTACAAAAGAGAGAGAGAGCCTGCTGCAGCTTAGGCTCTCTGTGAAGGCACAGCTTCCTCATGGTCACCTTCACATGCTCTAGTGTGGCATCCTCCGTGCCTGCAGGGGGACATCCTGCCTCACCATGGTTTTCATCATGGGCTGCAGGGAAAAGCTCTGCTCTGGTGCCTGGAGCACCTCCAGCCTCTCCTTCTGCACTGGCCTCAGGGTCTGCAGGGCTTTTTCTCTCACATGCTCCCATTTCTTGCTCACAGCTGCTGTTGGACATTGTTTGTGGCTTTTATCTGAGGCACTGTCACTGATGGTCTCAGCTTGTGCTGTCCTGCAGCCCTTTGGCACTGGCTGTGCCCTGAAATGGGCAGCTCCTGGTGAGGGTCTTCTGAGAGAGAACACCCCTACAGCTGCCCTGCTGCAAGTGCCAGCAGCTCCCATACTACTGGGTTTGGAAGTTCATGAAATCATGGATTTGCAGAATGGTTTGGGTTGGAAGGGACTTAGGGGCTAATCTTGTTCCACTCCCTGCCATGGCAGGGACACCTCCCACTGTCCCAGGCTGCTGCAAGCCCCATCCAGCCTGGCCTTGGGCACTTCCAAGGATCCAGGGGCAGCCACAGCTGCTCTGGGCAGCCTGTGCCAGGGCCTCAGCACCCTCACTGGGAAGAATTTCTTCCTAATATGTAATCTAAATTTCTTCTCTTTTAGCTACCACAGGATGCCCTCCATTCCTCCATTCATCCTTCTGCATCCTTTCCTGTTCTGTCGTACCTGCTGCAAAGTGTTTTATTGGCCAGAGCTGAAAAAAAAATCTAGAAAATTAGGAAAGGGTTGAGTCAGCATCTGATGCCTTTGTTCTTGTTTCCCACAGCTTGAATCAATAAGTTGCAATGTGAAACTCTGAGCTCTGCTTCCAAGAATAAATGTCAGCCTCTGGGAGCTGAAGGACTGCACAGAGGTCACTGATGTGCCAGATTTCTTTTGGCAAATGGGAGTTCAGCTAGAAAGTCCTTCTCCACAGAGCTGCTCTCCATCCATCCATCCATCCATCCATCCATCCATCTATCCATCCATCATCCATCCATCCATCCATCCATCCATCCATCCATCCATCCATCCATCCATCCATCATCCATCCCTCTCTATCCATCCCCTAGTCTTTGCTGGCACCAGGGATTGTCCTTATCCAGGTCCATGACCTTGCCAGGCGTGGTTGAACCTCACAGGGTTCCCATGGACCCACTGCTCCAGCCTGTCAGGTCCCTCTAGATCCCTTCCCCTTCCCTCAGCACCACTCAGCTCAGTTCCATTCACAAATTTGCTGGGGGTTTGCTTGATCCTGTGTCCTGATGGAGGTTTGAACTGGTTCTGGTTCTGGTATGAGCTAATCCTGGTCCCAGTACAGACCCTTGGGGCACCTCTTGTCACCAGGTTCCCCTTGCACACTGAGCCATTCACTGCAGCAGTTTGGACACGACCATCCCACTGATTCCCTGTCCCTCCACAGTCCATCCCTCAAACCCCTCTCTTGGCAATTCCAGTTTCCTCAGGTGCCCCTGGCTTTCCCTGTGGCAGGAGCTCCTCCCCAGTGCCTGCACAGCTCAGAGCAGCAGTGCCTCAGCCATGCTGGAGCTGTCCTGCATCCACCAGTGCCTGTCTCATTTCTGTGCTGGTTGGAACCTCCAAGGGCATGGCCAAGCTTCCAGCAGGCAGTGAGGAGCTCAGGAAAGGAGCTGTTCCCCTCAGGAGCAGAGTGCCTCCCTGTTCTCCAGGGGAGGATGTGACCTGTCAGATAGCCAGTGCCAGGACAGAACTGCTGTCTGCATGGCTGGGCTGTGGCTCCTGCATCCCTGCTCTGCTGGCACCCACTTGGGTGGGTGCTGGCTGGAGGGAAGGCACCCACAGTTTGTGTGGCCACCATCACTGGGCTGCCTGCCACAGCACCAACTGGCAGCCCCCTCCTAGGGTGGTGATTCTGTGGGTTCTAGTCCTGGATTTCGATCCTTCAACTAGAGTAGAGCTGTGGGAAAGGGCCCTGAGGTATTTGCAAGTGAATTTAGCAGGCAGGTGTAAATAATAGACACGGGGAGCAACTGAAAAGTGAAATATCATGGAAAAGTGCTGCCATTCCAGTGGGACACTGCTGCTTATGAGCTGGAGATCATTCAGTAAGAGAAAAAACTCTCCCTGATGTGTCACTTGGCTTCTTCCATGGCAGATTGCTGCTGGATTATCAGTGCTGAGACCCCCTGCCTGTGATCTCTGGGTGCTCACCAGTGCATTGCAGATGCTCCAGAGCTGCATGAGCACGGGGTGGGATGGAGCTGGGAGTCTGCACCCCAGGGCTGCCCACACCCTGGATACCCCACTGCTTAGCTAGGGCACTCAGCCTGCTGAGGCTGCCCCAAAAGGGATATCCTGGCCTGGGGATGGGGCTGGATTCATGGGGTGTGGTGATGCTGAATGATTTTTCTCACACCTGAGACCTTCAGCTGGCTCGTGGATGCAGTTCCTGCATCAGTGGAGTGCTGGGCTGCCCTTTCAGCATCCTGTCATGTTGTTAGCACGCTCCAGTTCCCCTCCAGTTGGTGGTGATGTGCTGTGTTTGGACCAGTCTCCTCTGGAGACGGTGACATGAGGACACGTGGGCTGGGGAGGTGTTACCATAAATCCTGGCTGGTGACTGAGACATGAGAGATGGGGTTTGGGTTGGTATTCCAGACTCAGCAGCCTGAACAGGAGATGTTTACAGATGCTGGCTGATAGGGACAGAGGAATTAATCTGTCACTTCAGTCTGTGCTGTGTCAGTGACAGGGACAGGCCATGGCTTAGGAGGGACCTTCTCACTCCCCACAACTCCCTGACAGGAGGGGGCAGCCCAGGTGGGAGCTGGGCTGTGGTCTCAAGCTACGTCAGGGAAGGTATAGGTTGGATATTAGGGAAAGGTACAGGTTGGATATAAGGAAGAAATTTTTCACCAAAAGAATAATAAAGCACTGGAATGCTCTTCCCAGGGAGGTGGCAGAATCACCATCTCTGGATGTGTTTCAAAAAAGCCTGGACATGGCCCTTGGTGCTGTGGCCTGGTTGAGGTGTTAGGGCACAGGTTGGACTGGATGATCTTAGAGGTCTCTTCCAGCCTCATCCTTCTGTGATTCTGAGATTCTGTGGGCTCTGCTCCCAGGGAACAAGGGACAGGACAAGAGGAAACAGCCCCAGGTTGCACTAGGGGATATTTAGATTGGCTGTTGAGGAAAATTTCAGCACGGAAAGGGTTGTCCAGCCTTGGCACAGGCTGTGCAGGGCAGTGCTGGAGTCCCCATTCCCAGGTGGATTTAACAGATGTGTGGATGTGGCACTTGGGGACATAGGTTGGTAGTAGTGGCCTTGGCAGTGCTGGGGAATGGTTGGACTCCATCATCTCAGAGGGCTTTTCCAGCCTAATTGATTGTGTGATTCTATGGCTGGGGAAATGGGATGAATTATTGATGTTTTGGGCATGATGGCCACGAAGGCTCTGGCTGGGCAGCACTAGGGCCAAACACTCTTGAAGGACAGTGTGGCTTGATAATGGCCCTGTCACTTCCCTTGTGGTGACATGTCTCCTCCTGTGTCCCCAGAGCCCTTTCTGCTGATCCTGCCTCAGTCCCTGAGGTCTGTCAGAGAGAAATGTTTTTTGAGAGCAGGCAGCAAATCTTGAAATTGTTTTTAATGCCAGCAGAGCCTGCTTAATAGGTTTAAGCATCTTATCTCTCAGCACTGTTAATGAGTTTCCAGGCCCCACAGAGGTGGAGCAGAACTGTGTTTTCATTATCAAGTTACCAGTTTATTAGCAAAAATGCAAATAAAAGAGTTGCTTTGGATGCAACTAAAAAAGAAAAGTGCTGTCTGGAGAAGCACTGAGCTTCATGGCATGGATAACAGGATAACATGGCATGGATCAGAGCAAGGCCAAAGAATTGCCCAGTAAAGAAGGTGAAGGGCAACTGGGACGTGGCCTCTCAGATGTCTGGGGCTCTCTCACAGAAGATTTTTCTTCTTATGAAGCTCTAAATGGTGGAAGTATTTACTGAGTCTCCATGAATGTGCCCTACTGGTAGAAGAGATCACCAAGAGTTAATGGATGATTAATTAGCTTTGAGGTAAATAATTAATCAAGTGGTATAGAATCCAGCAGGTCAGGACTTGGCTTCTGATCTGTAAATACTGATGTGTGTGCAGCTGAAGACCATCTTGTGCAGATATTCTTCATTAGCAGCCTCCTGTGAACCACTTCCCTGGGCACTTTTAATAAGGAGAGTGATCCATCATTGTCCTGGTGACTGCCAGGGTGCTCAGGGCTGGAAGCAGCCCTCAGGTAGCAGCACTTCAGGTACTGGAGAGAAATTCTTCTCTGTGAGGCTGGTGAGGCCCTGGCACAGAGTGCCCAGAGCAGCTGTGGCTGCCCCATCCCTGGCAGTGCCCAAGGCCGGGCTGGGCAGGGCTTGGAGCAGCCTGGGACAGTGGAGGGTGTCCCTGCCCATGGCAGGGGGTGGAACAAGAGGAGCTTTTGTGGTCACTTCCAATCCAGAGCACTCCAGGTCCATGACTGTGCTGATCTGTGAGATGCCCTTGGGGCTGTTTTGGTCTGTTTTGGTGGACACCATCTCCAGGTCAGCCATTGAGTGTGTGTGAGTGTGCACAAGGATGTTTGTGCCATTTCCCATAAACCAAGGGCTCCTCTTTTGGTTTCCTGTAGCTGTCACCTCCATGGTCCCAGTCTGAACCTGGTGGAAGCCTTTTCCTCTCAGGTGTGGTCAAAAGTGGTGGGTATCACAGAATCATAATATCACAGACTGCTTTGGCTTGGAAGGGACCTTAAAAGCTCATCTTGTTCCACCCCCTGCCTTGGGCAGGAACACCTTCCCCTATGCCAGGCTGCTCCAAGCCTCCTCTGACCTGGTACCAGATTTGAAACGTTTTCCTCTGCCCTTCAAACCATAGCCATGAAGGGAGCAGCTTCAGGGGAAAGTCATGATGGAAAATAACCAAATCCTGACATTCCCACATAGCAGAGTGAGCCTGTGTCAGTTCCAGCCTTTCTCTAGTGCCATGGCATGAAACCATCCCTCATTCCCTGCCTGCGGGCAATGGTTTGAACACTGTGTGACTCTTTATTGCAATGTGAGAAGTTTTTGAGTTGCATCAATATTTAAATACTTGCAATAATCAGTTGGCTATTACAGGTGGACAGGTTGTGTCAAAGGGTTTCCAGTTCAGTTTCCAGTACCAGCAATTACTGGTCTTTAGTCTCTTAAATTAAGGGTTGCTTTAAAAGGTTGGTCATATAAAGGCTCAGGAGAAGGAGGATCTTGACCTCATGTAGAGAGCCCTGGGTTCAAGAAGGAGCTGACCCTGAGGAGTCTCTGGAGCTCTGAGGGCAGTTGAGGCAGAATAGGTGCATTAGTATTTACCTGGAGCAAGAAAGCAGAGATGAGAAGAGAGTGCAGTTTGTATCTGTGGTTGCCTCAGTTAGTCAGGGGATAGAAACCCACAGGTTTCTCCTAAAAAGTTTCTGGGTTGAAAGCAGAGCAGGGGCAGCTGGCTGGAAAGGGTTTTTCTGTGCTCTCTTTGGCTTGTGGAACAAGCTGATGCTGCCTGCTCTTCTCAGCTGCAGGGAGCTGCTGTTCTCAGACTGACAGGTGTTCTCTTTGAAGCTTTTTGTTGGAGGAACAAGGCTGAAGTTCCAAAGTTCTCTGTCAGCCAAAGCCCTGGTGAAAAACCACGGCTGGAGTGACCTGTGCCAGCCCTTTCCTCTCTTGTCCTTTCTAGCCTAGTGAGAAGGCTTTGAGCAGAGGTGGCCATGCCAAGGCTTGAAAGGCTCCTGTTTCCAGGGGAGGAGCAGCAGAGCCAGTCAGGTGCTAGCTCTGCTCTCTGAGGGCAGCAGAGCCTCCTCCTCGTGTGGCAGAGAACATTGTCCCCTCCGTGCCCCCCCTTGGAAGGAGCACCAATCTCTGTGTCCCTTCTTGTCACCCACCCACTGTTTGTGATGAAAGGCAATTCAGGCTTCGTGCTGGTGCCTTGGTTTTGGGCCCAGGTCTGTCCTGAGCTCAGAGTCACCTGTAAAAGCATCTCCTGTGCTGCTGGTGGACGCTGACTCTGCAGTGCACTGGGTGATGGTGTGAAGTAACATTTATGTCCATTGAGGGCTTAAAAGTTTTGAATAATGATGATAAAACCAGCGTGTTCCTGCCTTTGTCACCACTTCCTGATCAGGTTGGGTGTGTGAGAGAGGAGGTGGGATCTTTCTGTACAGGTGTGGGCTTGCAGGAGGATGCAGCTGAGTGACTCATGTGTGTTCAGCCCAAGTCAGAAAGTAGGACACGTTTATGCAAGGCATGTTAACATCTCTTAAAAATGCCTCAGCTATAAGAAGTGCCTTATTCTTGGCATCCATCTGGGTTCTTGCAGAGACAGTGCTTAGAGTGGGTAATGGCACCATGTGTGGATTATATATCTCACCATGACCAAAAGGAATCTGGAGCTCCCAATCTGGAAGATAATTCTGTGCTCTTGAGACTACTGCAAGGGCTTTTAATAGCTTCTGGTGCTACAGGAAAGCAGCCTGGTGGGAAAGCAAGTTGGAGAATGTAGGCAGAACATCACCCACCTTATTTTCTTCTGAATTTTAAGAAGATCCCGCTTAGTTCCTGCTGTTCCTCTTGTGCAGTG
The DNA here is from genome assembly GCA_034509185.1 of Euphonia xanthogaster. Classification (NCBI taxonomy): domain Eukaryota; kingdom Metazoa; phylum Chordata; class Aves; order Passeriformes; family Fringillidae; genus Euphonia; species Euphonia xanthogaster. The sequence goes on along the minus strand of JAYDZK010000066.1, from coordinate 7,871,357 downwards.
GTGGAGCCACAGCAAAGGGAGCTGCTCTCAAGATTTAGCTGGGGAAGGATGTGTAACATTTACTCTTAATTGAAAAGAAAATGAAGTGACATTTCCACCCTTCGTCTGGTTCTTTTTTGTTTGCCCTGTTGTTCAGTTTCACATGAAAAAAACGCTGATAAAAGGGCTCGTCAGTGTTTGCCATTGCAGCTCCATTTCCAGGTCTGAGCAGGGTGCTGGACACAGCCCCAGGGCCCCTTCTGCTCTCTCACTAGAGAAGCTCTGAGCTGCTTTTTGCAGCAGCCTGAAGTCATTACCTTTGCTGGTGAAGGGCTTCCCCTTGGGGCCAGCCTCTGAACCCCCCACTGGTGGGAAGGTGATATGGATGGAGCAGCTGGGGATGATGTCCCATCAGCTGTGAGCAGCAGAAAAATGGAAAAAAAATGCATATTTATATGATTGAAGTAATTTGTCTTGTGAAAAATCCAAACTCTTGTGATGTAAACAGGCTTTTCTGAGCCCCTGCTGGGGTCTTCTTGCAGTCAGCTGCTCTGGCCCCTCAGCTGTGGGCAATGCTGCTGCTGCCTTGCTCCATCACTAGCAGGGGGACCATAATCCCCTGATCCCCCAGCACTGGTATTCCTATTTCCAATTTCAAACACAGTAGGAGACCAGCTTGGGGTCCCTGAAGGCACCAGGTTCTGAACTGCCCAGGTTGGTCTCAAGCCCCACCTGGAGTTTTGTGCAGCAATTGTGGCTTGGTGGGACCTGGGACTTGGAGGACTTTCCTTCCTTATGTGTGCCTGGGGCTCCTAATTAAAATTGCAGGGTGAATGTAAATTGAAAATGCCTTCCTGATTTGCATACAGGCAAATGGTACCCAGCAGGGCTGAAGAGGACAGCCCCATGTGGCTGCCCCTCTGCCCTGAGCTGTTCTGGGCTCAGCTCCTGGGGGGGAGATGCTCCTGGGGGTGAGATGTGCTCTCTGACCTGCTCCTCCACAGGGAAATGGGGAGCAATCAAAGGACTGGAGCCCCTCTGCTCTGGAGACAGGCTGGGAGAGCTGGGGCTGTTCAGCCTGGAGATCAGAAGGCTCTGGGGAGAACCTGGAGCCCCTTCCAGCCTAAAGGGGGCTTAAAAAAAAGAGGGAGAGGGTGACTTTTTACATGCAAATAGTGACAGAACAAGGGAGAACGGTTTTAATCTAAAAGAGGGGAGATTAGATTAGATTAGATTAGATTAGATTAGATTAGATTAGATTAGATTAGATTAGATATTAAGAAGAAATTCTTGTCTGTGAGGGAGGTGAGGCCCTGGCAGAGGTTGCCCAGAGGAGCTGTGGCTGCCCCTGGATCCCTGGAAGTGTCCAGGGCCAGGTTGGATGGGGCACCCTGGGAAGGCAGAAGGTGTCCCTGCCCTTGGCAGTGGGTTGGACTGGATCACCTTTGGAGGTCCCTCCCAACCCAAACCCATCCCTGATGCTGTGATTCTCTGGAGGGCTGTGCAGGCTCCTGGTGCTCTGCTGAGCTGCTCCTGCTCTGGCACAGGCTCCCCCTCTGCCTGTCCAAGCTGGGATGTGCAGATCCTGCTGTGTCTGGAGGTGCTGGAAGGGGGTTGGCAGGTCAGCTTCCCCTGGGTGGGGTGGTTCCATGTCCTCCTCCACCCTTCACTCAGCAGCCGTGTGGGCAGTGGGCTCCACAGCATGGGTGCTGATGCTGATCTGTCTGGGAGCCTTCTCCTCCTGCATCCCCACTGCCTCCCCCTTCCTCTGCTGCCTGTGTCAGAGCTCTGCCCTTGGCAGAGACCAAAATAGCTCCCAGAGAGCTACTGAAATGTCAGGATGGAGCAGGCAGAGCTGGGCCACAGTGCTGCCAAACTGCTGCAGTGTGTGCAGTGGGACAGTGTCCCGTGCTGTGAGGGTGGGGCACACATCCACGTGTCTGTTAAACCCATCCAGGGACAGTGGCTCCATCCCTGTCCTGGGCAGCTGTGCCAGGGCTTGACAGGCCTTTTAGGAGCAAATATTCCCCAAAATCCAACCTAAATCTCCTGTGGCACAACTGAAGGCCATTTCCTCTTGTCCTGTCCCTTGTTCCCTGGGAACTGAGCCTGACCCTCACCTGGCTCCACCCTCCTGTCAGGGAGTTGCAGAAAGCAAAAAGGTCCCTCCTGAGCCTCCTTTTCTCCAGGCTGAGCCCCTCCAGCTCCCTCAACCTCTCCTGGTGCTCCAGACCTTTCCCCAGCTCTTTAATGCCTTTCTGGTTATGAGATGCCTAAAACTGAACCAAGGATTGGAGGGAATGGGGAAGGCAAATCCTGCGAAGGAAGGAATCTGGAGAATGAATTGGCAGAGGAGAGTGAATTGCAGAGTGTGAAGATGGAGCCATAATTAAAGGAGACAGACAGCAAGAGGATCCAACATGAGAGGGGGGAGGAGGGCTTGGGGGAGGCTGCAGGGGCGTGGGGCTGGGGGAGAGTAGGGGAACACCAGGAGGCAGCCCACAAAAATACTGCCTGTGCAAGAGTTGGGCAGGGTGAGTGAGTCCTTGGCAGTCCTTCTGTGCAGTGCCAGCCCTGCATCCCTCCTGTTCCCCCCCCTCCCATCCAGCCCAAGCACATCCTTGCATGCTTCTGCAGGAGTTTGTAGCATCTCTGTTATTTTCTGTTCATTCCAGTTGTGTGATTTCATCTTTCTCGTTAAAGACGTGCTTGGGCTTCCTCCCTCCCCCTGTCAGAGGTCACCTGCCCTGCAAGGGGCAAGGACAATGGGGGAAAACTGGGGTGGGGAAGAGGGAAGAAAGCAAGGTTGGGTGGTGTGCTTGCTTTTGGGACTCCCTGTCCCCTCCTCCGCTGGATTGAGGTTTCCCTGCAGTGAATTGCTGAGATTTCCCTGCAGTGAATTGCTGAGATTTCCCCTGCAGTGAATTGCTGAGATTTCCCCTGCAGTGAATTGCTGAGATTTCCCCTGCAGTGAATGCTGAGATTTCCCTGCAGTGAATTCCTGAGCTGGGGAGGAGGCACTATGATGACACAGCAGTGACGATGACACAGCAGTGACGCTGCCCTGCCGCCGGGCTGGGGAGGAGAGGAGGAGAGGGAGCAGCAGCGAGCGTGCCGGGGAGCACGTCAGCACTGCCGGGCACTGCCGGGCACTGATGGGCACTGCCGGGCACTGACAGGCTCTGCTGGGCACTGCCAGGCTCTGCTGGGCACTGCCAGGCACTGCCAGGCACTGATGGGCACTGCTGGGCAGTGCTGGGCACTGACAGGCTCTGCTGGGCACTGATGGGCACTGACAGGCACTGCCGGGCACTGCTGGGCACTGACAGGCACTGATAGGCACTGATGGGCACTGCTGGGCACTGACAGGCAGTGCCAGGCACTGCTGGGCACTGCCAGGCTCTGGCAGGCACTGATGGGCACTGCTGGGCACTGACAGGCACTGATGGGCACTGCTGGGCACTGCCAGGCACTGCTGGGCACTGCCATGGCTGCAGGGGGCAGCTCACATGGCTCACAGCTCCCACACGCCTCCAGAGCACAGGGAGCCCTGGCACAGGGCTCACATGGCACACAGCTCCCATGGCACACATGGCATGTGACTCCCATGGCACACAGCTCCCATGGCACACAGCTCCCATGGCACACATGGCATGTGACTCCCATGGCACACAGCTCCCGTGGCACACATGGCATGTGACTCCCATGGCACACAGCTCCCATGGCACACAGCTCCCATGGCACTCAGCCCCCAAGCAGCACCTGGAGGGTGCAGGGTCGATGGATGGGGAGGTTCTGGGCAGAGCTGTGTGCCAGGGGGCTGCTCAGAGGCTGCCAGATGTTCATCCTGCTGGGGGAGGGAGGTCCCAGCCAGTGGCAGGGGTGTTCCCCTCTCCAGAGCTGCATCAGGAGCGAGTTGTTTCTGATTTTGGTGAATTAATGAGCAAAAGACGGAGGCAGGGAGTCAGCCTTGGGATGGGGATCATGGAGGAGGGCCCAGCCCTGCAGGCTCAGAGCTGGCTCACTCCTGTGTTTGGAGCTGTGTGTGCAGGTGGGGGTGGATGGACCAAACCCAGCCTTGCTGCTGCTGTCACCTGCAAAAAGTGTTGGGTTGGATATAAGGAGGGAATGTTGGACCGTGAGGGTGGTGAGGCCCTGGCACAGGTTGCCCAGAGCAGCTGTGGCTGCCCCATCCTTGGAAATGCTCCAGGCCAGGTTGGATGGGGCTGGAGCAACCTGGGACAGTGGAAGGTGTCCCTGCCATGGCAGGGGATTGCAATGAGATGAGTTTTGAGGTCCCTTCCAACCCAAAGCACCCTGCAAGTCCATGGCTGTATGAAAAGATCCTTGAACAAGTACCCAGCGCTGTGGGGTGGATTTTTCCCCCCCGTTTTTGACCTTTCCCTGAGAATGAGCCATTGGATCTCTCAAATTTACAAGGGAACCTGTGGGTTATACCTTCCTTCCAGCTTGGAATTTTGGGCTATCCCATTTCCTGGAGTTAGTGGAGTCTGAAGAAGCTGCCAGACAAGCAATGTGCAGGGATGATGGCTGCAGCTGACAGTGACTGCAGGTGACAGTGGCTGCAGGATGTCCTCAAAGCCCTTCCTAGCTACTGTGACCTGCCTGCGTGTTGTCCTTACTGAGACCTGAAATTTCAATGAAATAACAGTTCTCTGCACTTCACTCAGTGTTTAAAAGCATAAATAATTCTCTTTAGTTTGGGTTTTTTTTTATTTTTTTTTTTTTTTATTATTTTAGGTCAGGTTTTTTGTTTGGTTGGTTTTTTTGTTTTGGGGTGGTTTTTTTTTTGTCTTTTGTTTTTTTAAGGAAAAAATTTGGATTCAGCACATTCAGGTGTCAGCATTCTTCATGGGTCCATTTTGAGTCTTTTTTCACACTCACTGCTTTGGGTACCAGCTGCAGCATTTCAAGGGCGCTCCCAGCTGAAGCTCTGGGAGGTGGGACTACTTCTGGTCAGTTTTTTTCTGCCAGTGCTATAAAAAGTTTTCAGCCAGAGGTAATACTTGCTCTTTGTCATGGAAATATGCAACTCTAAAAATAACCTTTCTACAGTTCCCCAGCTGGCTTCCTTCCTGCACAAAGCCCTGTGTCTGTCTGTCCAAGTGGGCTCACTGAGTGTCACCTTGTGCAGGGGGGAAGGACTTTTTCCTCCCTCCTGAGTCCCTCCATCAGGCCCTCCCTCCTCGTGCCCCATCCTTTGGGATGCTCACTCACAGGGCCCCTCGTGGGCACAGGCTCTCTGATCTGGAACAATTTAATCCAGCATTTGGGGTGAGTCTGATTTTGGGAAGAGCTGTGGTGTGTCCTAGGAGCTGGGGAGGGATGGGTGAGGGGGCTCAGGATACTGAAGTACAAGAATAAAGCTGGCAAAAAGCAGGAGAGCTTCATGGAGGGGAGCTAGGCCAAAAACAAGGTCCTGCACCTGGGCTGGGGCAATCCCCAGGGCCTCCACAGACTGGGGGATGGATGGATGGATGGATGGATGGATGGATGGATGGATGGATGGATGGATGGATGGATGGGGGATGGATGGATGGATGGATGGAT